>CM051506.1:4804261-4821827 GCA_028031935.1 Paedocypris micromegethes
GAGAGAGAGAGCTGAAGTAAATCCACATGTCTCCCCCAGTTATGTTCAAATGCCAAAGGTCGAGATTCCTGAATCTCAGTTGCTGAACTTTGGCCTTCTGTTATTGCACATTTCCATCCGTCTACCAGGCCTTAATTTTCCGCACACATCCGCAGCGCCTGAGCTTCCACAGCCCCCCTCAAGAGCGTTAAAAACTCCACACTTCCTGCTGACAGCTATATGATTATCCACCTCATCACCAGATACACACACACACACACACAGGTCGCTGAAACATTTATACGGTGCGATCGAGACCAAGATGCTACATGCAAACGCCAACATGAAGAGCGGAATGAATAATGGAGATCTGTGGCTGTGGCTTGTGCAGCTTTACGTTCACGTGAAGGTGTGTGTGTGCTGCTTTTTCCGGGTCAGAAAGCTGAAGGTATGAAACTGTGAGATATGCTTGACAAATGTCAGTGCGTATTATACTTGTCATTGTCAGATGTGGTTGTTTAGCATGAGCGCCGTCACGCGCCGCTGCGTCCGTGTCTCGCGGTGCGTTGCGTGCGCTAGTGCGTTAGCATTCCTGCCTGCATTCATTTTTCCACACAAAATATCATATCCAGTATATCTTCAAATGTAGCCAATATAAAATATTAGCTACGTATTAAGCTGATAGCTAATTGTTCAAGTTCTGAGCATTTGTAAGGCGCTTTTCACAGTTTTTACTGTCTCAAAGCGCACAATTGTGTAAACAGTTTTGTTGGTTTAATAGATATTGGCAACATATGAATTTAAAACATATAGGCCGCGACCATGATGCTAAAAGCAAACGTAGTGAAGACCTCTGGCTGTAGTTTTGTTTTTTTTTTGTTCACTTTTGCAGCTCTTTGTTCTTCAAATAATAAGCAACTATCTTATCACTACTATAATAGCTTATTAGTTTATTATCTATAGGATGCACATAAAGCTATTTTTTTTAAATGTATGTTTTAGCAGCTCAATAGCCATAAGCAACCATCACAAAGTGATACTTTTTTAGTTAATCTGTAATGGCTACATATAAAGCTAACAGCTACTGTATCAGTTATAGCTATTAGCTACGTAAAAAGCCAACAAACAATGCTTTATTTAGACTATATTAGCTATTAGCTACATATAAAGCTATTAGCTAAGACTTTTTAGTTTAACTTTATTGGCTACATATAAAGCTAATAGCTACAACTTTTTTAGTTCAACTTTAATAGCCATTAGCTACACTAAAAGCTAACAGACACCACTTTAGTTAGGCTCTAATAGCTAATACTGTATTAGTCAAACTTTAATAGCTGTTAGCTACACACAAAGCTAATAGTTTAATAGGCGCTAGCTACATAAAAAGCTAACATCTAAAAGTTTTAACGGCATATTTATAGCTAAAATCTGCACAATTAAAACGGCATGCAATTATTCCGATGTAGCTGGTATTAAAGTAAATCGTTTTTTTTACGGCTGCGTCTCAAACCGATCTGGATCAAGCGTTAGCATGTGCGGCTAGTCTGCTCTTTCTATCTTCCTTTGTGCCTTTTTCATGTCTCTATCTTTCACGAGCACCGAATCCTCTAATCTCTCGTTCTCACACATTTTCTGGCATTGAATTAGTGAGTTCATTGCTATGTAAAGGGGACCAGTGGGGTTTAACCTACTTAGTGTGGTGTTTAATAATGTATGAGTGAGATTTGAGCGCGGCGTGCTGCACAATAAGGTGTCTTCACTTGCTCTTCTCCAGCTTTGATCTCTCTCGCGCTGCCTGCTTCTCCTTCTCCTTCTCCTCTTTCTTTTTTCCAAGTTTGCGTCTCGCATATATCTGGAGCTTTTTCTTCCCCCCGTGAAGCTCTGCATTCCTTCGGGGAGTTTCATAATCTACATTCCAAACGGGTGGAAGTTTGGGTTAGATATATTTGTGCGGCGTTTTCATATCTGCAGTGCTGGCGGAAGATGGATGGGAAGGGTGGCGTGGAAATATAAGACGGAAGATCAAGATAAAGTAGTATAAATGTGCCAGGAAATCCACTGACAGGTGCCGGTGAGAAGATGAGATGGATGTTGAGTGAGGACGAGGGCGATCAGACGGCGTTCCTCTCCTCATCCTCATCCTGGTCCTCATGTAGCTGGTTCGCGCAGGTTATGCCCAGATAGATGGTGTTAATGAGGCTTTCTGACAGACGTTCTGTGTGAAGCTCCTGCTCCGTGTTCCTGAGGGATCTCTACAGTTAACAAGCTCACTAGGGAAGACCTTCGCTGCATTTTCCCACGCTGTCAAGCCGGGTTCAGTGCTTGGGAACAACCACCGAGTGTTAAAACTCTAATCCGTTCCTTTTTCTCCCTTTAACTTCTCAATTTACTCGCGCTGGTTGTGCGTTAGGATGTCAAGCTGGGTTGGTTTTTTTTCCTCCTGGCGTGTTAATACTTCCAGAGAGCAAACAGCCTTAACAAGTACGGAACACACCAATCAAATCCGCTCTGGATTTCCTGCTAAATGAATTTGACAACTCAAAGTGCCCGCTCTCTCTCTCGTCCCTTTTGACTTTCCTAGGTCACCCTGCTGGATCAACTCATTCTGACAGTTCTGGCCCGAGATCGTTTCCTGACCTCTGGAGCGCAACTGTTTTTCCACTGGCATCCTGTCATCCATACGTGACCATCTGACGTCTGGTGTCCCCATACTGCACATCGCTGCCCTCTGATCCCGCTGCCCACTCCAGTTCGGTGAGGTCCGTGGGGGATCGAGGCAAGCCGAGCTGGACTATATCTCTACGAGAGGTCTAGGATTGCATCCACAGAGTTACGTAACACCAAAAACAAAGGTAAACCTACGGAGGTGCGGTGTGTTTAGCTCTCCTGGACTACTAACCACTGTTTCTTTCTCACAGGGTGTCTACTCGCCCAACTTGTTGGATTACCAAAGTGGCTCAAGATGGGGATTTAGGCCCGATCACGGAGAGCCTACAGAGAGGTCTGGGACTCAGCGTTGTGTCTGAGCACACCATGTCTGGAAATGGCAACCCCTGTCCCAGCCCTGGAGGCTTGGGGGCTCCTCTTGGGGGCTTCCCTATGTCGCACTTCCCCTCTTTCCACTTCTTTCCTCACATGCTTGGAGGACTCTCACCTCCAGCTATTCCAGGACTTCCTGTCAGTGGATACAGCACTCCGTCACCAGCAAGTGAGTATTCCGTTTCATTGTCTGTGCTTGGTTTATGTGGAGCTTCTTCTGATGGACAAGGTTTGATGGTTGACGAACATGGTGGAGATGTTCCAATGTTCCTATCGAATCAAAGGCCATAGAAAATACCAAAAGTGCAAAGGAATTTGGATTGTAGGAACGAGCTGATGGGTGAAGAACATGGTGGAGATGTTGATGGCTTTTGGGACTATTAAACTCCAAGCACATGTCTTGAAATCTTAAAACATGATGTCATCAGAATGCCGCAATAAATGCAGTTATTGCACAAGATCACCAGGATTGTTGTTTAACGTTTAAGCTGGTTTGACCTCATGAAGAACCATACACTTTTCCGTTTTGTCGAGTCATCGTTGGTTGTTTTGCTAATTCTCGTTACCTTTAATCACAGTGATGGTGTGTAATGTTTCAAGTTGTTTCTGGCTGTGGTTTGCTCGGCTCAAGGTGACAAAAATATAAGAACAATTCTCGGAATGTTCCACGAGAAAACCAAGATGCCACGCTGCCCACATTGCCTTGAGTTATGAGCGTTCTAACGACAACTAGATTGGGGAATTTGCAGTGTGTGTGTGTGTGTGTGTGTGTGTGTGTGTGTGTGTGTTTGCACGCAAATATGTGCACGTGACTAAAGATTTCAATTTCTGCAACACAGTGTCACAATAAATGTAGCATAAGAATCACAATCGATGCATAAATCTAAAATGATTCCAGAACTTTTCACATTTTCAACAACGTTTGTACACGTTCGAGACGCTAGTTTGGACATTGTTTGTTCCTGCTATTTTTCTTCGCGGAATTATCGATTCGCGCCGGTTTTCTGTGGTTGTAAATGGAAGGAAGTGAATCTGCCTTCGATTGGTGCCACAATTGTCGTGGTTCAGATGGGCAAGCGGTAAATCTCAAAGATCTGAGCGCTCCTGCGGCGACGGAAGACGTGGCGAGATTTATAGTGGACACTTCAGTCCGCCGCGCTTTCTCCACTTGTCAGCAGATATTGTTTGGACTCGACGGGTGGGAGATTTCTAGCCGTGTGCTGATGCGTGTGAGCTTCTGCAGCCCCCCGAGTCTCTCAGCTACTAATGCGCCTCTCGCTATATGACAAACAGCCGCTCACGGGGGCTAATTATCACAAGCCCCCCGCCAACTGCTGCAAGGACGCTGCTCACTATCTAGTGAGGAAGGGCGCAGTTGTGTGGCCACCTTGTGCGAGGAGAGTCTGGGACTTTTATTATGCTGCTTCTTATGGATAACGTAAAGGTTTGCACTAGATCATCTGTGGTATGTCTTACTAGTCATCAGCTCCTTTGTGTGTTTGCACTCGAGAGACGCTAGTTTGGGTGGATAAATGGTCTTTGTGGAAATGAAAAACAGCACAAAACTAGATAGAGAATAGAGAAATAATAAAAATAGAGAAATAATAATAAATAGAGAAATAATAAAATACCACCATCATGCATTCAAACGATAGTACATTTATTATTGTATTTTATATTTGTAATTCAACGTACTGAAAGAGAATGGTGGACCTTCATATTCTAATCTAGGCATGATGGAGTTGTCCATCATGAGAGAATTGTTGTAAGATTCTCTCATAAAAGGCTGCGTTTTTACATATTTGCAATTTTGACATTATGTGGAAATGTTTTTGTAACCGGAGAATTGATTGGCCGTCCATAAAAGCACACATTTGCATAAAGCTCTTTTCCAAAATTTCAAAAGCAGAAATCTGCAAGTAATTCATTCTTAACAAAAGGTTATAAAGTCACAAAATGTAGCTTAAATTAGTCATTTACAAATTTCCAAAGCACTTTAATAGTCAGAGAGAACGGCCGTAATGTGATAATCTAGTCATGATCTGGCAAATAATTTATTGCTGGAAATTAAGTACAAATAGTAAAAAAAAGTGTAAAAATCGTGAAGGTTTGGAAAGAATGTTGTTTCTGTGTTTTCACTCATCAGAATCAAAGCAGTCGAGCAGTGGGGGATCATGGGTAATGTAGTGTGGACATGGATTCAGACTCTTCTAGGGCCGTTTCAGACAATCCTGGTATTTTCATACAAACATTCCTATGAAAACAATTGCGTGCGCACTTGAGTTCAGCTACAAAAACAAAAACGAGTATTTTTTTGTTCGTTTTGCTACATTACTTGTCGTAGAAGCCTAAACCTAAAGCATGTTTGGCGCTGGCTTAGGCTCTTACCAGGCCCAGTCTTTAGAACTCTCTTTCCTTTTGTCGAATCTCTTCCTCCGGCCCCGCAGCTCCACTTGTGTTAAATATAGAACGTAGTTTAGTGGCACAAAATGCTGCGAATCATCTCCCAACAACCCCTGCCTGCTCCCCTCCAGGATATCTGCAGAAAGAGAAAGCGCCGAGATGTTCAAAGCCGGGCAACTTTCCTCTGATCAGCAGGGAAATGAAGACGACTCTCCTCGGCTCGGCTGATTAATTTTTCATGCGGTAGCTTGCTGTGTCTCATTGGTTTTTCATAAGAACCAGCATAGCAACAACAGTACAAAAAGTTCGCCCGCACAGACACGTATTCCTTTTCATGCGTCTTCATTTCCTGCGATGTTCAGGTGACCTTTGCCCCCAATGTCTGCATTCCGCTGCGTGTGTGTGTGTGTGTGTGTGTGTGTGATGCCTCTGATTGATAGTATGTGTATATCTGTCTCTGTCTAGCAAACTGTCTGTCTCTATGTTTTCTGTCATTGTATTTGTCTGTCTTTCAATCCAGCCTTCTCTGTCTATACCTGTCTCTTATTGTCTACATCTACCAGTCTTTCTGGTTAAATACATTAATTTAGTGAATGTTTCTGTCAGCCTGTCTTTCTCTCCTTTTACATCTGTCGGTATTTCAGGCTGTCAATCTGTCTGTCACTTTCTTTCTGCAAATATCTTTTTATTTATCCTATTTTTCTCTGTTTTTCTGTCTGTCTCTCTGCATGTAAGTTTTATAAATTAGTTTTTTTTGCCTCTCTGTCTGTCTCTCTGTCTGTCTATCTATCTATACATTTTTTCCTCTGTGGCCGTTTGACTTTCTTACCTATGGTAATTAGATTAACAGATTAACATCTAATACTTCTGTATTAGAGAATATATGTCTCTATTTCTCTCTTTATCTCTGTTTGTGTCTGTCTGTGTGTATTTATATCTGTCTTTCTGTCTTTCTACCTATCTATCTCTTTATCTATCTGTCTGTCTGTCTATCTGTTTCTCTCTCTCTCTCTCTCTCTCTCTCTCTCTCTCTCTCTCTCTCTCTCTCTCTCTCTCTCTACATCTGCCTGTCTGTCTGTCTTTCTGATCGTTTGACATTCTAATCTGCAATAATCCCGTAATTACAAATAACATTCCCAGACGTAGTACCATTTGGTATTTAGCCTGGTTATCTACCGTACATAAATCAGCGGCACCTTTTTACCAGCCAAAAGCACTAAATCTGTGTTTAACAGGCTGGAGCTCTGAACCCTGGCGCTCAGCTGGAAGGATGCTGCCGAAACTCCTCTGAATATTTCATGTTTGTCTTACTTTAAATATTTGTATCATGCTCGGTTCTCCCATGGTTTGCCGCCTGTTAGCGCTGAAGACCTGCCGATCCTCCTCCAGCTGTCTGGAACACATCACTGATGGACGTGTGTGTGTGTGTGTGTGAGTCGGACCTGTCAAAGGGTCGGTGGTTTTCTCTGGCTCCTGGAAGTGTGAAAACGCCGTCTGTCTGCGCTGGCAGGGCCTGCCGCTGTCGTTTAGCTTCCGGGTGTCATCAGAATTCCCATCTCCTCTGAATGAGGACCACTTCACTATTGTTTGTCAGGTCTGGTGTTTCCACTCCGCCTCACAGTGGATGTTCCCTCTGCGCTGGCTCTACAGATGACGGATCAGCATCTGGCAGCCTCCGCCTGGGATGATCTCGGCCCGGGCGTGGAGCCCGCGGGCTTGTCGGGGTGATATTTATGTCTCCTAACCTTTATTCAAGGCTTCATCCGATGTGTCATTGGCTGACTCGTATCGAATTAGGACGCTCTCGGCAGCCATTTGAATAATTGGTTTAAAGAACGTATGATCGTTTATTTTGCGGCGGGAAATGCGATTAGCACGTGTGGTCCACACACATCCACACATTTTTGAATGAAGTGCTTGAAAATGCTTGAAATTCTACAGAGGAATCCGGATAAGTGCATGTCCTCGGGACCGGATCCGAACTTGGGCTGTTCTTCTGCTCTGTGTCTAGTTTCACGCAACTTTTGATTCACAGACTCTTAGTGTGAGACAGAGAGAGGGACAGATAAATAAAATGAGTGTGTGAAAAACGGGTCGTGATCACTATGATCCAGGTCTGATTAAAAGTGCAGAAAGTGTGAAGCATCAACACCTCTATTGTTGCAGCTTTGTTACACTTGTTAAAATAAAACACACTTTGCTAAAAATGGAGAAGAATGGCAGATGTCTGATTTCTTTAATTTACTTTATATAACGTTAGAATACAGATTTTGCCTATACTGTTAGTAAGGTTTATTAAAATGTAATGTCCATTTTCCGTTTCTTTCCCCCAACATTGTATTTTTTTCATTTTGATTGTGTTTAGGCAGTTTTTAAATATACGTTTTACCACAACTGTTTGGTGCTGGAAAAACTTGTACATGGACCTTGAAAGTGCTTGAGTTTTATCTTGAAGAAAGTGTATGAACCCTGCTATATTCGTAGCTGGATGTGCAGGTCCAACATGGCCGCCCTTCTCTTTCCGCCCAGAGCATCAGGATGAGCTCATGACGGTCTCACTGTCACAGCTTGCTCGTGTCTGAGAACGCTCTTCCTGTCATTATTTCTGATTTAATGCAAGCTGATGTTGTTTACTTGCACCTGACGTTTGCTCATCGGAATCGTTCCGCTGCCGGGCGACGATACGACCACGTCGTCTTGACCCGACCGACCACTTGATTAGTTCAGTTCTCCAACACCTACCGTCCATTTTAAAGCGCCATGACATTATGTGTTCTGTCGTGACATGTTTGTTTTGTGTGATGTTGTGGTGTGTTGAATTGTGAAGTGTACGAGTGCAGTTTCAGGACTTTGTGGGGTCTCTCGGGGGCCAAAAACAAGTGGTGCAGTTTTCTGCTCTAAATCCTAAATGCGAGTCACGGGGGAAAGTTTTTTTTGTGTCTTGATTCTGAGGCTAAAGATGAACCAAATGTACATCTCTCTGTCCGTTATCTCATCGTTCGCACCAACATTTTGTTTGTAATTCGTTAAAATTGCGTTTGACCACAAGTCAAACTAGTCGGTGGTTTTAGGTCTTTTCAAAACGCAACCAGTTGCAGATGAAACAAAGGAGTTTTGTTCATTGGATTCTGTCATTGGACCCTCAGAACTGGGCCAAATTGTTTATTTATTCATCGGCCAATCAGATCAATTGGAGGCGGATCCTACCATGTCATAAGTGTTTGTGTTGCCGCTAGACGTGTTGTGTGAATACTATTGTTAATACAAGCAGAGCAGAAATCAATATAATGAACTGCCATGACTTTTCATGGTTTTGCATTGTATTCTTTGAGCTAAATATGCGCAAGCGAGATCTGGGCCGCACTAGATCGGAAAGCTGCTCTGATTTGTGGAGATAAGATCTGGATGTTTGTGGATATATGGTTGTGATGAAAGTCTCGATGAGGATAAATGATTCAAACCCTGTCATTATTGTTTGTATCTTTTTTTTATTAATTCCAAAAATTAGGACTCTTTTTTTTCCACAGACATTCCTTAATTCTTTCTGTAGTATTATAGTGGATTAGTTATTTCTCCAGGAATGGAACCAGCAGTCTTGGTGTTGCAGGCACCAGCCTCACAGATCCAGCAACAGAAAAACGTTGAGTTGCCGGTAGAAGTAAGAATAACTCAAAAAGAATATTTGATAGCACAAACATTCTTCACGGAGACTTGCCTTGAGTGATCTCCCTCGACAATCCTCCAGTTCACTTTGAACAAGCCGAGATTCCACCAAATCCTTCAACACGTCACTGAGCTTCCGTCCGCTTCTCAAAGGTGTTTCGGAACGAAGCTCTGATGAACATCGGCCACCTTGGTTTTTTTTTTTTTTTTCATCCCGAGGCTGGTTGGAATCGCCGGCCGATGAGTCACCGAGCCAGACTTACAGACATATGCTGATCGCGTGTGTCGTATCTCAAGCGGCTTCATGCGGCATCAACTGATCCCACTGTCCGCAGAAGAGAGCAGACAGGGTGGCGACCCAGCAGCCTCCGGGCATCTTAAATCACCCTGGGTCAGGCGGCCTTCAGAGAAGAATCTCTCTTTTAGACCTAGGATGTCTTGCTTTTCTCCTCGATCTTTTTTTTTTTTTGCTCATGTGCTTCTTCTGGAAGTCGTTTTGGCGGCGTTTGGGATTGGATTTAAGGGAATACGTGTTTAGGTTATTCCTGCTTTTGAGATGTTTCGTGTGATGACAGAGGTTTCTTTATTTAGAGTGGCAGCCGTTGATGAGAGTCATGAGCATGTTCTTACATCTCAACTGATAAAAGTTTGATGCCAAATCAAGGCTTCAATTGTGAACGCTCAATGTGGTTTTGTTTGAAATTACTGTGTCAATTTGCATCTCGGTTGAGAATGTGTGGCCAAAAATTTAGAACATTTTATCAAGTACATATAAACATGTCTAGTTTATATAAATTACATTCAATTGTTCAAGTTCAAGTTTATTTATATATCACTTTTCTTGGTTCGAGACTAATGCAAAGTCGCTAAAATTGTGAACTCTTAATGTGGTTTTGTTTGAAATGACTGTATCAATTTGCATCTCGGTTGAGAATGTGTGGCCAAAATGTGACAATTTTAGAGCATTTTATCAATTACATAAAAAGATGTCTAGTATATTTAAATGACATTATTTATAGTATTACTAGTGCGGCACAATTTGGGGAAAACGTTTAAAAACATGATTGAGCAAAAGACAAAAATATGCTTTTTGGTTCTGCTATAAAATCAAATCTAAAATCTTGAAACGACAAGCCAAAGTCAAATCAACAGACAAAATGTTTTACCAGATCTGTGATGGAAACTCACATACCTCGCTTAAACTTTATAATGTTTGCGACAAATATCGCAATGACCATGGAGTTAATTGTTTTATTTGGCCTTTAAATACAAAAAAACGAGTCACGGTTTCATACATTCTCATACAAAGAGTCACGGAAACACGAACATTTACCTCGCACGTGATTGCAGGAAAATTCACCTTTGAATTTGTTCCTTTTTGCAGTGGATTTGTTTTCCCTCTCCCTGACCTTTCCCCAAACCATTACACAAAAAAGCGTAAAGCGTGAGCTCTGCACTAAGTGAATAAAGTCGAGAGCCAGATTTCCGGTTGGTACGCTCAGTGTGCTTCACGTCTGAGCGTAATGACGGCGCCGAAGAGTGTTAAACTAACCGTCCCGAGCACTCCATCAGTTTTTATCACTGAAGACCCCCGGGTGCTTCCCTCTTGAGGAAGCCGGATCGTGGGCAGTTTCGGAGCGGGAGTGATGGGACACACTTAAGCGGCCTTTGGGAGAAGCCCGAGGGTGAGGATGTTAAAAGGATGGCACTCCCAAGCCGCTAAAAGCCTGTTAGAGGAACCGCTTTTCTGATCCTTACTTATAGCCTCGACCTTCAGGAGTCCTTGCATGTGAAATCAGGGCGAGGCGGCAGTGTGAAAAGCACACTTTCACTGGAACGCCACCGGACGTCCCGCTGACCGGCCTGGACTTAAAGCAGCCGTGATTACAGGATCAGGCCAGACTGACTCACCAGAGGCTTTGACACGCTCGCCTGTGAAAGAGTGAAAAGTCAAGAGCGCCGAGTTGTGACTAAAACGGCTTCCAGCTAAATGTCTCCATGCTGATGAGTGAAAATAACGGAAGAGATCGTAATAGGACATGTTTAGCTTTATTTATAGATGAGTGAGAGAGGCCGACCGACCTTTATTCAGCTCACAAATGAGATATTTAACAGCTTTTATTTATCTTTCTTTGCAGCATTAGAACACACTTAAGCATACATGCATACAAAAATCTACTTAAATATACAATTGCACAACATTATAAATTACAATTCACAGCCATAAAATAAGTACAGTACCACAAAAAGTGGTAAAGCGCAAAAAATATTACAAAATTTGCCAGAGGGTTTTTATTAACATTTTTGCAATATTACGTATTTAGTAAATTACACCCACACTCATGTATAAACACACGTCTAACATAATGTTGTAGGTATTTGTGTATAAATGAATATAAAAGTAAAGAATATATGCGCTCATAATTGTGTGTGCATGCGTGCGTGCCTGCGTGTCTCTGTGTGTGCGTATTATGATTGACATGAAAATAGAGAACGGCGTTTCATGACCTTTCACGTTTGCAAAACTGTGTGGGGATGGAACAGTCAAGCTGCAGTGGACCAGAGATTTTTATTGTTCATTGTGCATTTTTTTGGTTTATTGTGCATTGTGGGTAATGTAGTGCAAAAACTATCATTCTGTAACATCACACAAACGAAATATTAAAACTAATGGCTAGAGTTCGGGAGACAAATGTATTTAGCCGAACCACTTAAAATCATTTAAAAATAGAAAATAAAAGGTCAGTGACCCCCACATGACCCCCCCTGACGTGACGGCTTAAGGCTGCCCACTGCTCCTGGTGTGTGTAACTTTACTAGAGGTTAAATTCATAGAGTAATTATAATGCGTAATAAATGAGTTGTCCCTAGTGGTCATATTGACAATTTCACTCACTTTACGACATGTTTTTTTTAATGATTTGTTTACCTTGCGTGTGTATTAAAGGCAATAGCAGAAAGTGAGCGATGGCGTGGGACCGTATGAGTAAAGAACACTGCCACCTCATGCCCCGCACATATAGAGTCCCGTAAATCAGGCCCCCGGGGGGACGGCCACTCTTTAAGCCGTTTAATAGGCCTATCCCAGAGAGTATTTATAGAATGATTTAGCACGTGTTGATTTCCTGCGCTTGTTTACACTATTCTGTCAGGGAAAAACTTTTATGGACTTTTAAAGCTTTTCAGTAGTCGGCGCTGAGAGAAGAGGAAGCAGATTCCACGTGTGTCGACTGCGGCTTGACAAAAGAGAGTTTGTGTGACATCATCACACGTCCATAGATAGACGGATGAAAGGGTGATGAGGAATTGGATGGATGGATACATAGATAAATGGATGTATGGATGATGAGAAATTGGATGGATAACTGTAAGAATGAACGGATGAAGGTGCGATAAGAAATTGGATGGATTAATAAATGGATGGATGGATGAATAAATGAATGGATGAAAGGATGATGCGAAATTGGATGGATAGATAACTGCAAGGATGGATGGATGGAAGGACGATAAGAAATCAGATGGATGGATAAACGGATGAATGATTGGATGATGAGAGGTTGATGGATGAATAAATTAAAGGATGGATTGATGGTTAAATAGATGGATGGATGGATGAAAGGATAAGAAATTGGATGGATGGATAGATGGATGAACAAATGATTAAATAGACAGAGGAGTAAATGGATGGATGGATGGATGGAAATTGTCCTACAATTAAGAAATGTAACATTAACATGTATGAAACATAATAACAATAGACAAGTATGATGTTGATTTGTGTTGATTTCCTGCGCTTGTTTACACTATTCTGTCAGGGAAAAACTTTTATGGTCTTTTAAAGCTTTTCAGTAGTCGGCGCTGAGAGAAGAGGAATCGGATTCCACGTGTGTCGACTACGGCTTGACAAAAGAGAGTTTGTGTGACATCATCGGCTTTTTTTGACGATGGCGTTGACACGACACACAGTGCAGACCATCGCTGTCGTTTCCTCGTCCTCCTCTTTTCGCCGCTCTGTAGGCGACGTGAACATGAATCCCTCTGTGTTGCGCGTGTGTATTATGGGCCGTGAGATGTTACGTAACGCTCTTGACCTGGTTTCTCTGGTACGGTTTAGCGCGTTCCACCCTCCTCACACAGCTGAAAGCGCTGCAGTGTCACAGAAGCGTGTGTGTTGTGTGCATGAGGTTATTTTTGAATGGACAGATGTTTCCCAATCCAGCTGTGACCAGCATATGTCTCTCTCTCTCTCCCTCTCTCTTTCTCTCTCTGTCTTTCTTCCTACCACCCTTTTTCAGTCTCCCTCCACCGTCTAACTCTCTGCATCTCTCTCACTCTCTCTTTTTTTGTTCTCCCACCTTCTACATCTCTGTATCTGTCTTTCTCGTTCTTTTTTCTTTTTCGTTCATTCTCTTCTCTCCTTTTTCTGTCTCTCCACTCTCTGTATTTTTATCTATCTTTTCCTCTCTTGTTGCCCCCGCCCACTTAATGTATCTCTATTTCTCTCTCTTTCTCGTCAATTTCAAAATTGTGTCTTTCTGTCTGTCTGTCTGTCTGTCTATCAATCTATCTATCTTTCTATCTTTACTTTCTTTCTCTTCATATCTGTCTTTCCATCTCTTTATTTTGGTCTGTTTTTCTTATTTTTGCCTCTATCTCACACACTATCTCTCTTTTTTATTGCTATCTCACACAATTTTGTCTTTCTTTCTCTATTCCTCTCTTCTCTTGATCTCACTAGCTCTCGTTCTTCTTACTGTCTACCTTGCTCACTATTTCTCTCTCTCTCTCTCTCTCTCTCTCTCTCTCTCTCTCTCTCTCTCTCTCTCTCTCTCTCTCTCTCTTTCTATTTTGAATATGATGCAGCAACTTAAAATTAAAAAGTGAGATGTTGCTGTCAAGTTTGGTTTTTATTAAAATGTTTACATTTGGAATCTCTGTGGTTTTATCTTTTTAGGTTTCCGTTACATATCTCTCCCAAAATCAAACCCGTGTTCTCATAATTTGCTCAGCCTTACACGTCAGTGGAACCCTGTCAGTAAACACCGTTTTAATCAAAGCAATGGACAGGAGGACAGGAAGAGCCTGTGTGGCCCCTCACAACACCTGAGACCCCCGCTTTATTGCCTGCATTTGTAATTGTCAGAGTCCATCAGCCAATAAGAAACCGTTTCATTACCTCGCAGATGTTTCAGGCTGCATCTGTGTTTTGTCTTTGCGCACATGTTGAAGTCTTAGCAAGTGTGTGTGTGTGTGTGCGTGTGTGTGTGTGTGTGTGTGTGTGTGTGTGTGTGTGTGTGTGTCTTACTTGTTAAAAAAAATAATAATCCTAAAATCTGATTATCTGAGGTTTCTACATATTTGGTTCCATATTTATAAAAAAAAAAAAAAAAGGGTCAGTCATTGGAAAAAATAAATAAAAAGGTCAGTCTCTGGATCCCATTTTCCATAGCTGGGTGATTTCATAAAAAATGATTTCAGTTTATCATCAAGTGTTGTGGTCAAGACACTGCTGCCCACTGCTCCGGGTTTGTGTGTGTGTACTGTATGTGCACTTCACTTAGATGAGTTAAAAGCAGAACACAATTTCAATATGGTCCCTAGTGGCCATATTGGAAGGAAGTGAGGTGACGGCAATATGGCCACTAGGGACCATACTGAATTTGTGCTCTGCATTTAACCCATCCGTGAAAGTGCACACACACAGTGAAGTGAACACACACAAACCCGGAGCAGTGGGCAGCCTTAAGCCGTGGCGCCCGGGGGGCATGTGGGGTTCAGTGTCTTGCCCAAGGACACTTAGTTGCAGAACCTGTAGTAGGGGGGATTCGAACCTGCAACCTTTCGGACACGAGTCCATGTCCCCTACCACTGGACCACAACTCTTAACAACACTTACTCTGTTGCCCCGAGCAGGTCAGCATATATCTCTGCCCCAGGGGTTTAGGAGAAGGGTGGATAAATGGATGGATGAATGATGAGAAATTGGATGGATGGATGGATAGGTAGATGGATGAAAGGTTGATGAGGAATTGGATGGATGGATAAATCGATGAATCTATGGATGGATGATGAGACATTTGATGAATAGATAACTGGAAGAATGAATGGATGAAAGGGTGATGAGAAATTGGATGGAAGAATAAATGGATGGATGGATGAAAGGATGATAAGAAATTGGATTGATGCATAAATGGATGGCTGGATGAAAGGATAAATGAATGGATGAAAGGATGATGCAAAATAGGATGGATGGATAACTACAAGAACAGATGGATAACTGCAAGAATGGATGGACGGATGAAAGGATAAGAAATTGGATGAATGGATAAATGGAGGAATGAATGGATGATGAGAGGTTGGATGGATGAATAAATTAAAGGATGGTTAAATGGATGGACGGATGAAAGGATAAGAAATTGGATGGATGGATGGATGAACAAATGATTAAATAGACAGAGGAATAAATGGATGGAAAATGTCCTACAAATAAGAGATGTAACATTAACATGTATGAAAAATAAGAACAATAGACAAGTACCCATGCAAAATAACTTTTTGTGAAAATAATTGCACATATTATAAATATAGTATATGGTACAGTACTTTATGGTTATAAAGTAACACCTAAAAAAACCTTTGGAAAATGTTAAAGATTTTATCCACATGTTGAATAGCCCCGATGAAAATTTTGCGTTTTACTCATTTGTTTGTTTATTTATGGATCTATTTATTCCATTTGTGATCTATTTATTCCACTGGAGTGAAACGCCACAACAGTTCGAAATTCGAATCGTCGAATTTGGAAGATGGAATCGCTTGAGCTCGAGCGCGTCTCGGGATGTTCAGTTGTGTCTGATGTCGTTTCCGTGCGTTTGTGTATCAGTGTGTCTCTGTGTATACTCTCCATCAGTGTGTGTGTGTGTGTGTGTGTGATGCGTCTGACGCACACCACATGTATCTTGTCCCTGCTCACTTATTTATCTTTCTATTTGTTTATCGTAAAATGTGTGTGCGGTGTGTGTGCGTGTGGGGGTCTGCACTCCCTTCCTGTGGGCCTCCAGACCAAAGCCTCCTCACAGTGAGAGAATAGACTGGTTTATTGGAGGCCTGTCAGGCTCAGACTGAATTTACTGCCCACAGACAATGTTTATCACTCAACAGAGGGTAATGTGAGCAGAAAGCGCTGCAACCAGAGAGGGAGGGATGGAAATAAAAGACGTGAGGGAGGCGGCAGAGCAGATCCAGAGCCAGGGAGGGCTTTCTGGCCCACTTCTCACTATAGCTCATAAATCTCCGGACCCCATCCTGAGCTATGTGTGCTTACAGAGAAAGTGAAGAAGAGGGAGGAATAGAAGACGTGGGGGGTGGGGGGATGGGGGGGGGTAAACCACACCTTTGCGAGACTCGATGCAGTTTTTGCTGAAGCATGTAATATTTGGAGTCACTTTATTGCTGCGGTGTGCGTGTGTGTGTGTGTGTGTGTGTGTGTGTGTGTGTGTGTGTGTGTGTGTGTGTGTGTGTGTGGGAGTAGTCGTGTTCTTTTAGAATTGCCAACACCCAATATATTGACAAATGAAAAACACAAGACACCTTAACTATATAAATATGAGACACTATGGGAAAATGCACTGTACAGTATATGCATTACAAAATAACAGTGTATAATAAACAGTCAGGTAATGGGTTTCAGTATAAAATACCGTAGTGTGTGTGTGTGTTTACACATGAGTTTTATTTATAATGCAGCTTGTTCAATGTTTCAATGAAATGTATTGGCACAGAATTAAGAAAACTATATATAATAGTGGCTTTTCAGTGTAATATGTGTTTGTGTGTGTGTGTGTGTGTATATATTATAGATTCCAAAGTAAAATAGTAAAATCACATGTAAAATAGTAAACTATTAACAACTTGAGCATATTCAACAATGTAAGTTTTACTGACCTAAAATTACGGATTTCTTAATAAATTGTAGGCATTTTAATATGTTTCATTTTATATACAAAGAATACCTTCTATATATGTAATTCTATCTACAGTATATAGAACAAATTTTACTTCACTTCATACTATTTATACGATAAGCATACTACTTGTATACTTTTACTTTACCTATATATACCAAAAAAGCATATTATAGATAAGCAAAATTATATATTAACATTTTGTATAATAAACACAACTTTTTTTTTAATGCAATAACGTTTAACTGTAAAGTGTATTGACGTTTATTCTGTTTTGGTGTTTCACGCAATTGATGCTTTTTACTAAAGTTAAAACTGTAATATTTTCTCATGTCATAATAAGTGTTCGATTGTTACATTTTACTTGACGGTTCATGGTAATCAACCCTGTCTGTATACTTTAGGCTTTAAAAGACGCCGTAGGTCTTATATTCAGGGAGTGTGTGTTCCAAGTTAACTGGCTTCTTACAGTGTTGTGTATTGTCAGATCAAGAGTTTGTTGTGTGTGTGTGTGTGTG
>CM051506.1:4821851-4846350 GCA_028031935.1 Paedocypris micromegethes
TGTGTGTGTGTGTGTGTGTAGGGGTCCGATGGCTGGTGTGAAGCCCTGTGACCCAGATGCCGTCCCCCCTTACACCTCGCATTCACACTTTCACACGCCACGGCTGCTGACATTTTACTGCGGCAGGAGCGATGTGACGGCCTGGCCGAGCGTGAGCGGGATGGAAGGTGTTTTATGGTGGAAAGGAGGAAGGGTAGAAATGTTTATCGCCGCTGGTTTCAACTCGACCAAACCAAGGAGATCGAAAACCAACCGTGGCGTCTGTATTTCCGCGTGGGAGCGACTTGAGTGCGTCTTACACACACTTTGTGTTCACCTCACTCTCTCTCTCTCACTCTCTCTCTCTATCAATCTCTATCTCTTTCTCTGTCTCTATCTCTCTATCACTTTTTCAATCTCTCTCTCTCTCTTTCTATCTCTCTCTATCTCTCTCTATCAATTTCTCTACCTATCTCTATCTTCCACCCCTTTTCTGTCTCTCCCCCTCTTTATTTTTCTATCTTTCCCTCCTCTCTTTGCCCCCCCCCCCCCCACTATCAATTTCTTTCTGTTTCTCTTTATTTATATCTGTCTGTCTGTCTGTCTGTCTATCTATCTATACGTATCTCTCTCTCTCTATCTATCTCTCTATCTCTACTTATTTCACTCCCCTCTTTATTTTTCTATCTTCCCCCTCTCTTTGCCCCCCCACTAACATTTTCTATTTATCTATCTATCTGTCTGTCTGTCTGTCTGTCTGTCTGTCTGTCTCTATCTATCTATCTGTCTATCTGTCTCTCTTTCTCTCTCTCTCTCTCTCTCTCTCTCTCTCTCTCTCTCTCTCTCCTCTCTCTCTCTCCTCTCCTCTCTCTCTCCTCCTCTCTCTCTCTCTCTCTCTCTCTCCTCTCTCTCTCTCTTTCTCTCTCTCCGCGGAGGTGCTGAATAATTAATGGAGGCAGGCTGGGTTGATTAAAACAACACATCAGTCTGACCTCATTTAGTAAAGGCCCGACTCCGTGACAGGAAGCAGCGGCGTCTCCTAATGACGGATTACTCCTGACTCAGTCTTGAGCTGTCGCAAAGATGATCCGTTTGTAATTTCACAATCGCTCACACTTAGCGCTGCACGATAAAGAAAAGACAGAATGTTGCCATTGCGAATCAGTTCACGATTTTCTGACGATGTCACACGAATCAAATTGCGATTTAATTGCGCGTCTTGGGTATGTCGGTGTAATGACGGAAAGTGGTCAAGGTGGTCAATTTTGTCCACGGGTCTTCACAAGATTGACACAAAAATGTTTAATAACTATCAGGAGCAATTGTATAATACTTGTAAAAGTTTTTAGCCAAACTTTTTCTCCCGTGTCATCACAATTTTGTTATGTTATAATGCACACACACACACACACAACACAACACACACACACACACACACACACACCACACACACACACACATATATATATATATATATATATATATATATATATACGCAATATAACATTTAACTTTATTATGAGATTTAATTTTAGATTTTATTGGACACATTTTTAAACTTGCTCACAAGGTTGTTACAGTGCTTTATTTTATATTTTTTAAACATGATTAAATAAGTGAAATAAGCTTTGCGCGACTTAAAAGTTCCACTTGGTCAGGTTGCAATTTTTTGCAGTTGTATAAACTTTTTGTAACAAACAAAAGTTGAACGATATAGGAAATAACAGTTTCCAATATAACATTACTTGTTGTTGCTTGTTTATATTTACATGTAATTATTACATTTTTTGTACCCATCTTCAAACCTAAATAACACTCTTTCCATCACTATTGTTAATTCTAAATTTTTTTTTATTAAAAATAAAAAATGATCTTGCCATTTGTACATTATAATGATTTACAATGTATTTTTTTTTTAAACAGATTAGATTATTTCCTAAACAACCTCTTACTTTTCATAAAATGTCACAAAGCATGTCACCGCATGTATTGCTATGGTAAAGCGAAACATAATGAAATATTCAGTACAAATGCATTTACTCTTTAGATTCCAGGTCAGTTGTTCACGTAATCTGATGTTTGCGTGACGCGTGCGGAATGTGCTGACGTTCGGGAACATTTCTTTCTTAAACGCCAAATAAAAACTGCTGGAACTGGAGTTTTTATGTGAAATATTTGTGCGCTGCCGAGCGGCGGGATTGAACTTTTGGAGAATGTTCTGTCAGACGTAGCTGCAATGCTAACCGCTAGCCTCTTTTTATTGGTCATGTGGCCTTTTTTCTTGAATCTTTTCTTATGCCAAGCTTATGTCGTTCTGGTGTTGGTCAGAAGAATAAAAGAGTCGTTTGATATGTCTTTTTATTCACAACTTTCTTGCCTTTTGGTTTGCGCGACACTTTAGCGTTTTTTTTTGTGTGTAAATGAGGTGATTTTAATGCGTGGCTGCGCTGCTGCTCCAGCACTCTGCTGTTTGCCGGTTATTACAGTAAGATGCCAACACTGTGTTTCTTTCACTATTGCAACAAATTCCGTCTTCTGCACTTGCCTCAAACCACAGGCTAGACAAAAACATGCTAAAATGCTAACTACTGTGTGGCACAAGAGTCTGCTTCTGCGTCTTTTTACTGTTTTTACAGAGCGAATAATGAATATGGAATACACTGTGATGATTAACCTTGACCAAAATTGTGATAAATTATAGTCACAATTGTTTTTTAATTCAATCATCAGTCTTAAAATTATGAGGGAATATTATACTCTTTTCACGTTTCTGGTGTTTTTTTTTTTGTTCAACGGTGTGAAATTTGTCCTGTATTTTTGTCATCAGTGAAAATCAGTGAAAATCTATCCACCTAAAGTAATATCTGATGAATTTCATGTGCTAGCTGCTATGCTAATCAAGAATGTTGACCAATATTTAGCTAAATGCTCTTAAAGAAAAAAGGAACTTGTAGTACATATAGTAATGTAAGAACCATACAGTACAGTAATCATACACATGATCCTCCAAACCATACATATATGCATAATGCACAATTTATTATTTTATTTATCAAAGTATTGGCAAGACTGCTGCTTTATAAAAACTAGAATGTATGTAAATATAAAGGAAATAAAGAGTATGAGAAAGTACAATTGAAGCTGGTATCTAAATACACCACAAAATAGCTATTACTACATAATAAGCATCAATGTTGTCGTCACTCTCAATTTAAAAAACAAAACTACATTTATACATTTGGAATAATTTATAT
The DNA here is from genome assembly GCA_028031935.1 of Paedocypris micromegethes. Classification (NCBI taxonomy): domain Eukaryota; kingdom Metazoa; phylum Chordata; class Actinopteri; order Cypriniformes; genus Paedocypris; species Paedocypris micromegethes. The sequence goes on from CM051506.1 coordinate 4,825,085, forward strand.
TGTTACAATTCCGAAAAGAAAATGTTATCTCTATTGTAATTTTGTGATTGTTTTATTCTGAACTTTATTGTTTAGTTTTTTCCTTTTCAAACATGTTGCGCAAAATTTGTCGCTTTGTTTTTTTTTTTTTTATCTCTTGCAGAATAAAGGTCTAATTCATATGTTTGACAAATGTGGCGCATTAGGTAATAATTGTATTTATGAAATGACTGGCAAGCCTATAATCAAACCTATTTGCCCTCATGTCGGTATGAATCATCTCAGTCCACCGGCTCGCAGGAATGTACTAGAAAGAACTGAATCAGGAGGCTGGCGGAAAGGAGGGAGGGAGGGAGGAATAAACTGCCTCATTCGTCTGCTCATAAAAGAAAAGTTCATTTGCTAATCATTTGTGGCACATGAAGCGAGTTCCTTTTCGCTAATTGTGTCCAAGAGATGCTATTAGCATATCTGCTTTGATTTGTTACTCTGCCCTGTGGCAACTGACAACGGCTGTTCTTTTTCAATAAATGGAAGGTTGATAATTGGAAGTTGTCGCAAACAAGCAGTGCAAAATTCTTTGCTTGTGTATCGGACCAAACTTTCGCTTTTCCAAAGGCGACTTTGCGGAAGGACGACTTTGCAGAATTGAAGCACGGAATTGTTGTGTATGTTTGCCCAGCTCGGCGTGTTTAATCTTTAATAAAATCTTGCTTTTCTGGGTATTGGTCGAACGGTCTGTTGTGTGTTCGCGAATGTAGAGTTTGTGCAGTCTTATCAACAGCTAAAATGTTTCCTGCCGTGTGAATGGGTTTGATTAGGAAGCCTTGCACACATTCATAATTCCCAACGCACCGGCCGCCATTAACCTTTCAGTCTCTTTTTCTGATCTGGTTGCTGAAAGCTTCTCCAGACTCCTGAACTTGTCTATTGAGCTGAACAAAGGTTGATTCAATGTTTGATTTTTGGAAAATGGACCAAAAAAAGCTTTTACTTGGCAACACATTGTTTTCAATTGCTAAATGAATCGGTTTTGCACGTTGTACAGATGGATGGATCAATGGATGGTCATTCAGGATGGATGGATTGATGGTGGGATGGACTGATGGACTGATGTTGGTTGGATTATTGGATGGAGATACTCAACTCAACTCAACTGTATTTATATAAATAAACAGAGACAAACGGACGTATGGGTGGATGTAAAAACCGAATGGATGGATTGATGGTCAGATGGATAGATGCATGGTCAGATGGACAGCTTGATGGATGGATAGTTGGATGGATGGTCAGAGCGATGGACGGATAGATGGACACAGGGATGGATGCTAAAAAAAAATGGTTAGCTGAATGGATGGATGGATGGTCCGTCAACAGATGATTGGCAGACGAATAAAAAAAAAAATAGATGGATGGCTGAACAAAAACATGGAGGGATTGAAAACGTTTATTTTTAATTACATTCCAATCTTTTAAACATACTCGATTATCAATATTATCTCTTAAATCTCTTTTAAAAACACACTTTTTCTCCTTGGCGTTTTAACCCGGTATGAGTTGTTGACTTGTATTGTTTTTTTTATTGTCTTACCTTGTTTTATATCTGTTTTATATCTCATTGTTGTTATAAGTTGGACTGTTGTGTGTACAGCACTTTGGCCAACTCTGATGTTGAAATTAAGGTGCTTGATAAGTTGAGTTAAGTTGAGTTTTTTTTTCCCAACAACATTTTCCGCTCGTAATTCTTAAGCATGTATCTCATAGTGGGATTTCTCATCCAGGACACCTAGTTCTTCTGCGCATGACTCTCCTTATTTTCTCATTCTTCATTGACTACACGTAGTAGTAAATCACAGCTCACATCTATTACTAACACGCTCTGTAAAGTTTAAAATGGGTCACAGTCTTTAGCATGAAATATCCCGTATCTCCATTCACTCATCCTTCCGTCTCATCCAGGAGAAGCCTGGTCTTCTGAAGTATGTGGAGAGCTTCCAGAGGTTGTTTTCCTAGACTGGAGTGTGGAGACGGGAAGTGGTGCGGCTCGCGGAACAGCGAGCGGAACGACCGGCCAATTGGGCCGAGGGTCAGTGTGTTTGTTCCTGTTCGTAACCCCCACCCAGCCCCCACCCGCTGCAGCTGCTGCGTAGATGGAGGGGGAATCACAGCCTTATTAATAGTAGAAACTTCAGAAACGAGCCACGTGCTGAAACCCGAGTCCAAGGGAAGTCGCTTCTAACTCGCGCTCACCTTGCAAAGTTACGACAACTGAGTCCGCGTTCTCGTTTTTTTAGTTATCGAAATGTCTGCTTTGTAGAATTACGTCTCTACCCTGAAATTTTCAAGCGTGAAAAAGTTCAAAACTCATTTCAACTCTGTGGAGTAGATGCTTTCTGCCTCGGCTTGTAAAACGCTGGGGTTAAAGTGGGGAGGTTGTATATTCATTCCAGATGAACAACACCGCATCACTCATTTAAACGTGAGCTTCTCGTTCGGAGGAGGACCCAGATGTGAGACGGACTGTTGATGAAGGGGGGGCTTCCAGATGGTTCACCCGGGCCTGGTTAAACATTATCAGCCCACCAGCCTCCCCCCACCGCCCGTAATCCATCGTAACCATCCAGCCCTCTTTCATCTTCCTCCTTCTCCTCATCCCACTTTGCATTTCTCTCTCAGGAGTGGATTAGAGGAGGTGCTCCTCGTTCTGCATGCTGAAGGCACGGCCGTAATGGAGAGAGGAAGATCTCTTTATATCAGCCTGTCAGGAGACGCTGTGGATTATGTGATTCATGTTCCACCTCGCGTGTTCAAGGAAGACGCAGTCAAATTGGTAAAACGCTGAATGCGGCGAGAACCCGATGCTGGGGTTTCCGAAATTGCAGTCATGGTCAATTTACGGACCACGGATCATTTTAAGCCTCCACAAACCAACACGACCCCAAAAAAATTGACCTTAATTACATAGCGAATTTACATTTGGTTTTAATAACGGTTTCCGGAGACAATGAAGGTGTGCATTTAATCAGCTGATCCATCCCTTGGGATTTTAAACCCATGACCTTGGCTTTACTAGTAGAGCGCTTTACTGTCTAAGCACTTTTCATTATAGAAACAATTCAGCGGGGATGAAAAAGCCACAGTGATATGAATGTCCAGCTTATGTCAGATTAGAGCACTGCAAGTCAAATGAAAATTTGTTTACAACTTTCTGGGTTCTAAAGCGCGTGTGTCCGCACTCCCACTCACCCACATCTGTGCGCATGCGGACCGCCGATCACAAAAACAGATTCCATCAATATCCTCATGGGATTGACGGATTTTTAAGGAATTTTTCTCACATGCTTTTTTTTCATGCATTATTTTGCAGACCATAATACCGCAATTTACCAGTGATATTGGAAAGTCTCAAGCAGTTGCCACAGAAAAACACGGAGTTAAACACTGAAATTCGTTACATCATTGGTGATATCTGGCCTGTGAAGGAGCTACACGTGTCTCTCTTAAATCTTCATATGTTTTTAGTGATTTTAGCCCAATTGGAAGAAAGAGTCATTACTGTACGCTAATATTAGAATAGCCTACAATCCCAGACGACCTTCATTCTGTGCTGAGACGAATCACGACCCAAATATTCTGAAGAACAATCACACACGTCGCTCTAATGTAGTGTTGTCAAAAGAATCAATATTTCGATTTCGAAAAATCTGAAACGATACAATACGAGTTCAGAGCCTTCGCGAGCGGTTTAAATCGAAAAAGCGCCAAAGAAGAAGTTTTGCCCCATTAACGCAGTGAAATACAATCGGCCTCCGAGTGAGAAACGTCAGACCAACGCATCTGACGAGAAATATTATTAAAAATAATATCACTAGAAATTAATGTTAAAATCCTAGTAATCTCAGTGATCTTGTGAAGGACATTTGCACTTTTTTACAGTAGATGTTTGTGCGCTGATCAATGATGATGTTTAATTAAATCCCAAATCTATATCAGTTAATTTAAATACTGCTCTTCAACTCTGGTTGATTAAATGATTGAAGCAGATCCCTACCACAATTCATATATGTTTAAGAAGTAAGCTTGTTAATTTTAAAGACTTGATCTAACAATAAAAACAATGTTTCTACATTTGACAAAACAATATTTCTTTTAAAGCAACAGAAGGTATCTGAAAACCAACAATCTGCAGTGAGAACTCACTAAGATCCTTCTACCACACGAACAGCTTTTAAAAAAAAAGCAAATAAAATATTGTACTCGTCTACTTTTAGAGCTCCTACCAAACTCATTTTCTTTAATTTAATCTTTTAGAAAAGCTTTTAAGTTGAGTATTTTTTCTTCTTCAGGATCATTTAAAAGGTAATGCCGTTTTATTTATTTATGCACTTTATTTTCTTGAGATTCCTCATTCCGACAGATTTTCACATTCCAGTCTTGTTATGTATTTATTTCTTACGAAAAAAGCAAAAAAAGAACATTAACATTGATGCAGTAATTCCCCGGGCTATCGAAAATGGTATTGAGTATCGTTACTTTGAGAGATACTTTTTGTGCGCTTTGAGACAGTTAAAACTGTGAAAAGCGCCCTACAAATACTCATTATTATTATTATATTATTATTACTTTTTTCAAAGTATCGTATCGATGTTGCTTTTTCAGTACAGAACAGTTTCAGTTTTTCAGAACACTACAGTACAGTACATGAAATCCGCCAATTATTGACTTCTAATTTCCCTTCCATGTTTCAGCACCGTGGCATGTTTTAAATAAAATCCAATTGTACTTTTCCAGTACGCTGTGGCCCGAGAAATTCCCAGCTGTCCAGTTTGGCCCAATATGATGAACGGTTTGATGAGGAGCTAGCAGGCGACCTCGCATCCGTCTGAGACACCAGTGCATGAGAGCGCTTGAGGAATCTCTGTTGTAATGGTATCAAGCGGGAGGGGCGGCGATGGGTTAATTACCCTCTCAAAGTGGCCAGTGCACTTGGAGAGGAGGGTCAAACAAGTCATAATGGTGCATTTGCCAGGCCATTGTAAGAATACTGTAGCAAGCCTCCTCGCTCTTCACACCGGGTTCAGACCGCTTTAGGGGGCTTTTTCTGATTAAAGGGAGGATTTGCGTTGCCTGCTTTCGTGGCTCCTTGGCCGGGAGAATCAATATGTCAATAGGCTCTGTATCTATATGCAAAGCAGGGGTTTGGCCAGCACATGCGGAGCTTTTTGATATGCATGGAGCTTAGGCTTAAGCCACTGGCAGCAAAGACCGAGCATTATCACAAAGGCCGATTGATGTTCTTACGTGTGGTGATATGGGGTCCTCCGTGGGGAGTGGGCCTGCTTTGATAAGATAGAGAGCCAGTGGGCTGGACGGCTGCCTGGGCCTGAGCCTGGGCCTGGGCCTGGCCCGCCGAGGTGTGTGATGAACTGTGTTCCTGGATTGAAGAAATCACCGCCTTTTGTTTCGGCCTGTGTATGTAATGTACCAGATTCCTGCTGTCACCCTGCCGCCCCGCTGGGCCTTTGTCAGCTAGTGTTTGACTGGGTTTTGAAAGGGAGTCGGAATGAGAAATATGGAGCGGGGAGCATCAGGGGTGAGGGTCTTTCCTCTAGGGGGTGTCAAGGTAATGGCCCTGTTTAGAGAGCAGCCCCTATCTGTCTCTCACCCTCTCAATATCCCTCACCGTCTGCCTGTCGCGGGCTCCGTGGCTTGGAGGAGCGATGGCGTGGCTTCCTTTCATGCTGCTACTCGCCGCAGAAGATGGAGTAGCGCCGAGACATTGGCTGGGGTCAACAGACCTCCCCCCACCCATACACCGCCCTCAGCCTCTTTCAAATGGTGATGATGATGGGGTGACCCCTGCTGCCCCCCGGTGCAACGCCCTCAATGGGCCTTGGGTTTGGGTTGATCATTCCACTGCCCCCACTTCTGGCTCTCCACAGCTCCACAGCAACCACTGCCCTGGTCCCAGCAGCATTTGTCATGTCCAGACCCTGCAAGCTGCACCTCTATGGGGCTTTTGTTCCCCGACCTGCTGGCTAAGCAGGGGATTTCAGATGGACCATTAACATTTGAACCGGCTCTGCACATTTCCCCATTACACCAGGACGCTGCCAATGTAAAGTTTGGGAATTGGACACCTTTGCGCTGATGGATTATGAGGGGAATCTGTAATAAACCTCCGTTTTGTGTTTTTCATGTAAGGCATCTTTTGTTTTGGATTCATAAGACGCACATTCTGATTAATACGCTATATGATTTTATATTCATCCCCTTGTATGGGTGGGCGGTAAACCGGTATTAACGTGAAAACCGGTATTAGGTTGTGCCGCGATATGGATTTTTCAATAATGTGAATACTGTCCCACATTCACGAATTTAATATTTATAAACACTTTATTACAGTATACCACGTTTGTTTTGTTACAACTTCGAATGACGACACGGAGACATTGCTAATCGAACGCAGAAAGCGTTGTAACAGGCTGAACTAACTGATCACGTCTTTTTCAGTCAATTAAAGGCTTTTTCAATTTCTTTAAAAAAGTTACAATACAGATTTTGTATACAAACTGTAATTAAAGTCTACTAAAATGTAATTTTCATCCCCCATAAAATGAACTAAAGACTTAACGTAAAAAATGTTGCCTATGTTACGGAATTCTGTATAATCTACATTAATGTGTACACTATGTAAATTAACAGCAATTTTAAGAGCAACGATAGTATTTACAAGGAGCCGTCCATCAGTTATGACTTTTGAAATATTAATAAAATAATTATGATTTATCACAGACACAGAAGCTTATATACATCAGGTAAAACAACTTTACACCAAACAACGGCTTCACAGCCATATGTGTCATTGAGTTGTTCATCTGTTGTTTGGGTCAGAAGGGGTCAGTGGGTCAAGGGGGCGTTATGAAGCCTAGCCGGGGGACAGGTGATGTGGGCTTGACTGTTCATTCCATACCTTAATCCTTACGGAATACCAAAGCTTCCATCAGTCTAGCCATCAGAATGAGTTTCAGTTGCTTGTCTTATTAAGAATAACAGAACAACGAGGTCAATGAAACTCAGCGGTAAAAGCAATTTAACGTGGGGCAGCGACTGGCGTTTTGTAGTCAACAGGTTGAATGGGCTCAGACTATTCATTTTCACAAGCCTACGTTAAGTTTCCAGTTCGCGTGGAAGGAGCCAAGTTTGAGACCCAAGTTCCTGGACAGGTTATATCCGAATATTTGCACCATTTTTGTTTTCTTTTGCTTTTTTTAAAATGTAAAATTCTGCTTTTCCTTTTAGATTAAACATTTACGTGTCTATAATCTAGGATTTGCACAGTAATGAAGAACACACACAGAAAGGCTTGACACCATTTCTTTCACTACTTAGTGTCATTTTTTTAACATTATTTTTTTTTAGCTCAACACAAAGTTACACTGCAATGAGTTGAATGCTACACACAGTTACACTACACAGAGTTACAACACTTAGAGTTGAATGCAATACAGAAAACACTGCACAGAGTTGAACACTATACAGAACACTACAGAGAGTTGAACACTACACAAAAGAACATTGCAAAAAGTTGAATGCTACACAAAGTTACACTACACAGAGTTACACTACATAGAGTTGAATGCTATAAAGAAAAACACTACACAAAAGAACACTATAAAGAGTTGAATGCTACACCCAAGAACACTACACAAAATTGGACTGGACAGAGGAACACTACAGAGAGTTGAATGCCACACAGAAGAACGCTACACGGAGTTAAACGCTACAGCAAACACCACACAGAGTTGAACAGGTCCGCAAGATTGTTTCTTTAAGGGAAACAATCAAGAGCGGTGAGTCATATCCGTTCATCTTGTGTGACATCATTGATTCCCGATCAGTCCGACCGGTTCATGCAAGAGCCGGAAACTGATGAAACTGATGTTCTGATGAAACCGAAAACCACCGCACTCGCAAAGTTGACAGCATCACAGACTTTTTTTCACAGGCTTTTTTTTTCTTCGCAAACAATATTAAGCTCATGTAATAGGATTTGTTCCAAGGTTTTGGCCCAAATCAGTGACTGGCCCGGTTACCCAGTGGCCCAAATAACCGAAATAGACTGTATTTCATATTCAAATCTTCTAACCCTCTCCAGCACGAGACAATTCACCCTAAGGACGGTTGTTCACAGAGAAGCGGTCGGATCTTCTCTCATCACTTAATCCTTGACCTTGAGCTGTGAGTAATGAGACAGAAGAGCTCCAGCAATCAGCATCGCCCCACGCGCCGCTCAATAGTCTCGGCCCACTAACATTTACACGTCTAGAAGAGGCGACTCGCGCTAGTCGATTCCACCATCTCCCAAGCATCAGCTGGTCAGGAAACACCGTCCTTTTATTGCATTTACACCGCAGCCTCATTGACTCTGATTCAAGGCGTTTTTGATTAATAAGCGCTTTTCTCGTCCGCACAAAGCCTTTCAAGCCCTTTTATGCGACTCGTTTTCACCAAATCGCCCCGGCGAGGTTCACAGGAGAGTTAATGGAGTGCACGTCCGCAGATTGTTATCAAGGTCAAGTCCTCTTTATTAAACAGGCCTGTCTATGAAATTGGCAGATTGTGTAAAGCGCTCCGTCTTGACGTTCTTTATGTGGCCGTCTGAAGAAGCTGTCAGCGGTGAGGAAGCGCAGGCCCGAGCTGCGAGGTATCCGTCTCTTGACCTTTGGCGGCGTTAATAGCACGAGGAACATCCTCAGCGTCCTGCTGTATAATGAGTCAGCACAGACCCTCATTGTAGCCGCGCTGAATGATATCCCCTCCCTATCTAGCAGATTACAGGCATTGTGAGCGAACGCAAACACCCATCTGTTCATCCGCACAGAGAATTCTGGGACATACCGGGTCACGTGACCCGTCGGAATAATGATAAGCGTTTAAAAACCGCTCGCCGTGTGCTGACACCTACCAAACGCCACCTAATTGCTCGGACAAAGCTCTGGCTCTTCGGCAAATGGACGTTTGTCTGCTCCCGAGCCTGATAATATTCATGAAACTTTGATAACACCAGCCTAAATGGAAATAAGAAGCACGAGGAGGTGAAGTGTGTGTGTGTGTGTGTGTGTGGGGGGTTGTGGGTAATAAATAGCCTCACACTTTCAAGTCGCCAGCAGGTTTGCTCATGCATTTCCTCCTAAAGGCCCATAAAGTCTTTGAATTCTTAACAGCCGCCATTCACCCACCTCCTCCCCAATATACTGGCCCTCTTAACTCCTGCTATCTCAAGGTATTGAGAGTTTCAGGTCGTTTGCCTCCATCAATGGCTTTATTGCTCTGGTGTGTAATTGTCTTGAGGATGTAAGGCTGTAACGTCTCCTGAGATGTTTGCGGCAAGTGTATCATTCCACAACCATGTCTGCAGAATCACACACACACACACACACACACATGCTCTTACGACATACAGGAAGTAACGTGCCTTAATTTTTCATTTGTTGACATTTACCTGTTGCTACTACATTTTTCAGCGCAAAATAAACCAACAGATTTACGCTTCACTATGAAAAACAAAACCTGGCCAAAAAATTCCCCTTTTTTACTTTATTTCAATGATATCATTGTTTTATTATTATATGTATTTTTGCGTGTGTATGTTTGAGTTTATTTGCTGCTGTGTTTTTAATTGCAAATCATTTTGATCTGAATACAGATAGATATACAGGTGCACAGTCTATTTATCTATCTATCTGTCTGTCTGTCTATCTATCTATCTATCTATCTATTATCTGTCTGTCTGTCTGTCTGTCTGTCTGTCTGTCTATCTAGCTATCTATCCATCCATCCATGTATCTCTCTTATCTATCTATATCCACCTAGATATAGCCATCGATCTATCTTTAGATCTATCTATCCATCGGTCTGTCTGTCTATCTGTCTACCTATATACAGTCTATCTGTCTATATATGTATTTATCGCTCTGTCTACCTGTCTTACTGTTTGAACTGAAGGTGTAACCATCTTTTACCGTTTCCTTCAGCACTGTATTTACTGTTTGTTGCGTTATCTGCACTGGACCATACGCTTTTTATCGCATCACTAAATATTTCTTTTATCTGTAAGAAAAGAATTACCGGCCAGTGTGAAGCATTCCAGTGCTTGAATTATGTGGGTCTGCTCAGATTAAAAGACGCGCCCATTAATAAATGTGTATTTATTGAATGAACAGCCTTTTGTGGGCAAGGTAATACTTTAGATGGTGAAAAATCAATATAGTGCCTCTTACATGTCAAGGACAAAAATGTGAGGGCTGAAGCCGGAAAATAAGGGGAGGCTAATACGTCGTTTTGCTGATGGATGGAGCCATCAGTGGATGGCAGCAACCTTGGTGCGTTGAGCTGACGGATGCTGTGGGGCTGAGACCCGAGTGTTCATCGCCTTGTTATGAACACGACTCTCTAGACGCCAGCTATGGATTTTGTGGTGTGAAACTAGATCGTGTTGCAGTGCCGCGTGTTGGTTAAGTCTCTTAGTATTGGTAAAACAATTTGGTAGTCGGTGATTACTTGATTTTTTCAAGAGGATGGTGAATCAGTGTATGTGGGAATTTATGTGCATATATGTTATAATATATAATATTTACCAAGGATAATTATTTTACAGCAGGCATAGTTAAAAAAAAAACAAAGCAAAACACATGTATGCGTATAAAAGCTGTAGCCGTCCAAGGTTGTTCTCGAAATTAAATGAACTTTATTGGTCCCACAGTTGGTAAATTTAATAGGTGTGAACTGAACATTAGAACTTGTAAAAGTTGTGATGCTATTTGACTTATTTACATTTCATCTATACTATAAAGTTTTCTTTTCATATTTTTGTTTCCTAGTCTGATTTTATTTATCACTTTACTTTTCCCCATGTAACTGTAAAGCGATATAAAGTTTTTTTAAACGTTGAATATTAGGATTGTTGTTCTATTTTTGTAATTAAATGATCAAAATTAGTTTATATAAAGCATTAAACTAAAAAAATAGTTTTTTATTACGGGATTCTAGATACAGGTTTCTATGTTGCAAACGTGTCTTTTCATAAAATAAAATACTACTTACATTACCTATACAGTATTCTTGTGTTGTTTTCTCAATCTGCTGGAATTCAAACCTTGTTTTTGCTCTGCCTCTACAACATGAAAGGAGCGCACGCAAAGTCGCGTGTGGATTCAATTTAACTTGTTGTGTCGACAGATTCCCGTTGATGTATGCACATTGATAAAACTGAGATTAAGTTTATCGACAGCCAATCGCAGCGCGGCGGCGTCAGAGTGGGGGGTTGACGGGGCGGAGCTTGAGCGCAGCTGCTGACACTCGTCAAGAATTGCGGCGTGTGGTGGGATAGCCTGGAAAGTGCGTGGAGATCAGAGTTGCCCTGTAGCGCGGCGCTTTCATGTTTCCAACGGAAAACTCTCAGAAGTGTGTGGATGCTTCAGCGCGAGACGCCAAGCACGTCACTTCGGATTCCCGTCTTCGCCGGGCTTTGAAAAGCGCGGAGCAAGTTCTTCGCGCATCTGATCAGCAGCCATCCCAAAAAGGATTATAAGAAGAAGGATTCGCGGGGCTGATCTTTCTTTCTATGTGTCTCATCGATCCACCAAGATCGCGCTTACAGTAGATACGTGTCATCGCGTCGGATCTCTTTTAGACTAGATCGGCTACAGTAGCGGGCGCTTTTGAAGGCGTCTGCTCTGGCTTATCTCTCTCTCTCCGCGCGGGATCCGCGTCTCGCTCATGTAACAGTGTAACATCGACTGTTACGTCTCTATCAGAGACGCGATTTCATCAGCGCGCTGTAGCAACGCCTGGCGCACGGGTTTGAAATCTGAAGAATGTAGTGGATTCCCCGCGGACGGCACGAGCTTCTGATAAACTGGTCCATGTAAACACGCCGTCCAAGCCCGTTTTCTTTCGGCTTTTGTCGCACGGGACTCGGCCCGATCGCGTTCGGCGGAGAAACTCCCGGTCTCTGTCGCGCGCACCCATTGCTTTTTTCCCCCCTCATCTTATTATAATATTTTTTTCTAAATCTCGCTCATTTTCGTGCCGTGTCAATCCCCATAAACGCTCGAACTCTTCGGCCGCGATTTCACGACGGAGACGCTGACTTTGGGAGACTGTCGTCGCTCCTCCTCGCGATGTACGAGAGCGTGGACGTCGTGGGATTGACTCCTAGTCCGAACCCTTTCCTAAGCATGGATTATTACCACCAGAACCGCGGCTGTTTGATCCCGGATAAAGGCCTGGTCTCGGGAGCGGCCCGCGGCTTTAGGAACCCTCACTGGAGCGGGTCAAATCACTGTAGGTGGCCCTTTTGTTTTCTTCATCTTTAACATTGTCTCTTATCTAACATTATGCAGACGATTTCATTCGGAGGTCTTCCCTCCCTCCATCCCCTCCCTCCCTCCCTGTGTTGTCGGGTGTTCGGGGGCTCCGGCTGGGGCAACAGTTCCAGCTACACGTCAGCTGATGCGAGTGTCGGTATCTTCGGTGGACGCTGAAGTTTCGTGCAAATTGATTCGTAACTGTTGATCATGCTGCAGTGAGATCTCAGTCGGGGTGGATTTGGCAAAAAGCCCCGCAGACGTTTTACTGGAGAAGTGCCCGTTGCGGTCATTAGGTTCTGATTGATAAGGTTCGGGTTATTGTATAGTTTAGGCTTTTATTGATATTGTCATAAATGAGTAACTGACCATCAATCAGAAAGTGCATGGGTTTAAATTCCTTAGCCCGCGGGGGTCAAAGGTCATTGGAGTCTCCTTTGAGATTCATTTGCATAAATGGGTCCTGGTGATAAATGCCGTTTTTGCCATTATTCTGGCCTTCAGAAACTTTCAATGTCTTTTTCGGAGTCGCAGACCTCCTTGATTTATTGTCACACACTAGATTGCTTAAAACAATTCCTTATCTACAGCAAATAATCCCAGTGCGGTGTGACCCAAGACTGTGATGTCAGCTAACGTGTATTTCTGGGTTTTATTTTTTTCCAATATCTAATTTATAAGTTGATAAATGGCAAGATGAAATATTTTTATGCACAAATCATCCCGGCTAAATTAGTGAACATGTGAGGTGCATCTGAGGTGATGGCTTCCCAGCATATGGTATGTGTTTTCAACACGAGCGTGACATTTCGGGGGGCCGTGGTCTGTCTTCAAGCGTGGTCTCTAGTGATTGTCGGGGCATGTCAACATTGCTAATCTTGTGTAAGCCTGTTTGAGGGATGATTTGTTCTGCAGCTCAGCATCCTTTTCTTATGTAGAATAGTTCGACATGCCGGAGCATTTATGTTTCTTGAAAAGGACAAGGAGACCCCGAGACTCTTGATTCATGCCCCCTGTACGTTTGCTTGACCTGGAGATTTGGGGAGATAAACCCCAAATGAAGCCATTACAGGCGTTGATTTGGGTTCTCGAGTAGGAACCTGTGAAGCTCTTCTCGTGATGGTTATGAAACGCCGTGGACTGCAGGACGTGGTTTTGTTTTTAAACGAGAAGCTTTGAATATTTATTTTGATGATTCTGAATTTTTGCAGCCGTGTCTTTAATTCTCGCCCGGTGTGGATCAGTCATAACCTTTCGCCTATTATCCAGGCTTTTGTATTTAACTCATCATACTTTCCAGGTTACAGATTAATAGTTAAGAGCTAGAAAACCTCCAGTGGGCCGTCGACCTGAGTGCTAGGAATCGCAATGGTCTCTCAGATAATCCCCAGAATAATTAAAGCCAGGCGGAGGCTTATTGATGACCGCGTTCTGATTCTTGCATAAGCGATTGTGAATAATTTACGCGTCTGCGTGTTCCAAAATCACAAGTAAGCCAAGCCGTGTTTTCTCCTCCACTTTTGTTTTATCTCGGTGTTTTTTTTTCTCCGCGTGGCCTTGAGCACAGTTTAAACCCAGCATTTTCCTGACCTCCAGGCTCCAGCTACCTCAGCGCAGTGAGACGCTCTATCTCTTCGTTCCTCGGGAGGCATCCATCATAGAGTGTTTGAAAAGCTCTCCATCATTCTGATGGCTGCCTGGGACCCGGCAGAATGAAAGCAGGCAGTCGGATCTCTCTGCTCGCCCTCCCCCACTAAAAGACTGTTAACTTTCTATTCACAGGCTTCCACGCGGCTTTCCATTATAGCTCTGCGGCTTTTGTTTTAATGCATTGATCTCACATTAGCATAGTCTATAGGTCTCGGTTGGGTTGCGCAACTAGTTATGAGATGTTTTGATGTATTATGCACTGTACATGCCTCAGCCGCTCTAGTTTCTTGTGTAGGTTTCCAGCACGGTTTAATTAATGAATTTTAGCCTGTGACTTTTTTTAAATCATGTAACGTTGTGTGGATTTCACCTGTAGTAGTGCAATATGTCAATGATAAATAGATAGCAACTTTTTGTAACTCACATACGCCTGCAATTTAATTTACAATACTTTGTGGACTATAAGGCGCAACAATAACCATTTCCTGCCATTCATATAGTAATATAATATTAAAATAAAACAACAAAATAACAGTTTCCTGATCTTTTCGGAACACAAAGCACAATCAATTTAAAACAATTTTTTAAGGATTTTAGGTGTGCCTAATAGTCTGAAAATTACAGTAATGTTGGCTGTCGATTAATTGTAACATTTAATATTGATACAGGTAATATTTATTTAAAACACTACTTAAGTAACACTATAAGTACGGTGTGAAGTATTATTAAAAACATATAAATGACTGTAAAGTAAAAGTAGAGGCATAACAAATACTATACGCTGTGACATTTCTACTCTAAACTGTTACTTTGTTCACGCGAATCTGCATTTCCCGAGACGTGTAAGTGAATTCTCGCGGCGTGGAGTAAAAGCAAGCTTGTGAAGTGACTTTGCTTACAGTTGCCTCGCTGAGCCTCACGTGGAGCCGCGGCGTAGAAGCCCGAGCGAAGGAAGCGCGTGTTGCGTTTTATTGTTTCCCATGAACAGTGCAGTGCCTGCGGGAGCCATAGCTCAGCTGCTGGGGGAAAGACGGCTTCCTCTCAGGACCAGTGCGGCGCTGGACTCCTCGATTTCACCAAGCCACTGATCCGCCGATTAAGCCCGGCTTTCTAAGAACGGCTTGAACCCGACACAGCGTTCTGTTCGGCGCAGAATGAGCTGATGGTTTGCATTTCGCCAGCAGCCCTTGTTGGCAAGAGCGGCGCTTGTGTTGCTGTGGTTTTGGCCGGCTGACCCAGTGTTTATTTCTCTTAGACTTAAATACAGAGCAGGGCTTGCAATGGATACACTGCCCGCTGGCGCTCTGGCACCGGCGGCGCACACATCTGTGCCACGAGGGGCACGTGGAAATGTGAGCGACTGGTGGTGGAGCCGTGAATAGATGTGGCCTGGAGTCGCGACAGAAGTTTAAATACACGCTTGTTTTTTTCCGCGTCTCACTGCATAAATCGCTGATTGACATGTAACGTACATTTTGTGGATGTGTTTGCGGTAAATCAAGACCGCTCGGGCGCGATGGTGATGTACGTTGCCGCGTGACAGCTTAATAGGGAAGTATGGCCGTTGAGTGCTTACTGTGTAGCGCGGGTCTTAAAATTTTACATCGCATCGACAACGTTTTCCCGAAGGCTAGGCATTCGCTGTTCTGCGCTGTAATCACGAGGACGCCGAGGTTCATACCTGCGCTCGACCATGGGGCAGCAATCAGATGTGCAACCCTCCAGCGCTAATGGCTTCAAAGCGCCGCCCGCGTTGTAAACGTTAGCTCTCTGCAGTCATTAGCTAGCCAGTTATGCTGGATTACTCTGTTTGCGGAGCCCGTAAATAATATCTGACAAGGCTAGCGAGTCGCCAAGATTCACGCTTGTGGGTTTCCGACTCCATCCAGGCCTTTTGTAGACGTTTAATCGGGAAGTTTCAGCTAGAACGGGCCGCTCTATTTATGTAGCGCTAAGGCGGATTTGAAGGGTGCTGTGCCTAAACACGTTGACAGATTTTTGGTCTGTGGCTAAAGCCGCCTAAGCCGTTCTGTCGGGGTCCCGGTGCTGGAGATACTCCTCTTCTCCAGTAATTATCCTGATCCCTGATGGATGACCGTACATCTGTTTCACCTCCACCCGCAACGGTAAAAGACAAAGTGCAAAAAGAGTTGTCGAGACTCGGCAGGAGTGTTATTGCTCTCTTACGAAACCGATTGTTGATAAGGTGTGGAAATCAGAGCGATAAGATGGATTTTTTTCCCCCCAAGTCGCGAGGAGATAAATGTCATCCAGCTGCGTGTGCATGAATGGTTTCAAAAGAGCGCACGACCTATTGTGGTGTTTCCTGTCAGCCGGTGACATCAAGTGAATTCCTCAGGGCTGGATTTCGACATACAAAAAAGAATTTGTGGATGAGGTACTTAAAAACTCAGACTGGGGGTTGGGGGGGGGGCTTCTCTTATATTGCACGCCATAAAATGTCAAGCAAAAGAGGGCAGAAAGAGAAACCAAGAGCGGCTATAAACACGGGCTGTAAAAGGCAGGCCTCGGGGTGAAACCTCTCCGTCGAGGGGCCATTAGAAGGGGCTGGCCGGACCCCAGAATAAGGCCAGTGGGCTGGGGAAGGTTAAGAGGAACGGGGCCTTTCAGTATGTCTGCTGGGAACATCTGAGAAATTCTTTCACTTTTTTACTAATCTGGAGCTCTTTGAAGCAGTTCCTCCATCTGCTTTCAAAACTGTTCCATTTCTGGGTCAAGGGGAGCTGGAGCGGCAACTTTGGTCCTGAAGATGGGACGCACCCTGGAATGGTGGCCGACCAATTGCAGGATAAATTAAATTATCCTGTGTTTTTGAACTGTGGGTGGATCCCGGAGACCTTGAGGAAACCCATGTGAGCATGGGGAGAGCATGATTCAGTCCAATTGGGAGACATCTGATTGGACCTGTAACTCAAATCTGGATTGTGTTCTTCTCTCTGTGAGGTGACAGCGCTGCCCACTGCTCCATCATTATTAGTCTTACAAACTAATTTTCCATCAAAAAAAGAACCAGATGTCCTCAAAATTCCACGATGAAAACCTAGTTTTGTCCATTGTTTGACTACTACTTCACCTATGCGCTGATCCCCCCTCACACTAGTTCATTAATGATCAGAATGAATTCTGTAGGGCGTCACAAATGAATCTAGTTGGTTAATGAGGCGAGTGCGGTTAATGGAGTTGTGGGAACCATCCTGTGATCATTCTCTCGCAGAAGAGAGAAACGACGTTGTGTGCATTGATTTAACGGCGGCGTGTAAACGCACAGGAGTCACGTCGCTGCCTTTTACATTTCATTCTGTCGCTCTAATTAAATCATCCGTCTGTGAAGGAAGCAGAAAGACTGATGTCGTTCGGTGTCAGCAGGAGCGCTCCTCGATAGCTGCGTGTCCATTTGGTTCTAATCGGCGAGATGCATTTGACGTTCTGTCTCGTTGAAGGGCAGTTGTCGGGTCGAATGGCTGTAAAGCGCCGTAAGTGGATCCATGACGACCAGTCAAACT
Organism: Paedocypris micromegethes; assembly: GCA_028031935.1. Lineage (NCBI taxonomy): Eukaryota > Metazoa > Chordata > Actinopteri > Cypriniformes > Paedocypris > Paedocypris micromegethes. Next base: position 4,842,609 of record CM051506.1, read on the forward strand.
AAACAGCTCCGTTTCCACTTCCACCGAGACTGACATTCGACCTAGTTTGATTTCCTCTACCTGATCCTCTCACTCTCCGTCGCCCTCGCATTTTCTCCTCTCGCAAAGTTATGGCTTCCACGAAGGAAGGATCCTTCCCAAAGCTCTCTGAAGACCCTCTCCGCAGCCCGTTATGTTTCTCGAGCTCTGTCATTCTTTCATAGATGAGGCGCAATTTCCCTGCAGTAGTGTGAGAACTGTGCTCAGAGAGCCAGTGGTCAGAAAGACCCTGTTCATTTAAAGTTCTTCTTCTTCATGGGCTGCTGGCGAGGAATGTAGGTCAGTGACTATTAGTGGGAGATCAGGGGTTCCCTCAACGATGACTGGGCCGGCGGTGCTGAGCATGCCCGCGATTATATAAACACTGGGCCCGGCCCCACGTGATGACCTGATTCAGGATCCGTCCCGCTCAACAGTGTAATGGGGCGTAATCGGGAAGACGACTTTGAGACGGTTGGACGCAAACCGTAAGCTTTTAAGGTCCTGATTCCTGTACAGATTTCGGCACATGGCTCCTCCTGCAAGCATTTTAGAAGGAGCTAATCTCATTACTGACCTTGATCTAATTAAATCCCTTACCCTCTGTTGCTGTCTTTGTTTTCGTCTGGTTTCCGGGAAGAAATAGAAGGCAGCCCGTCTCGAGACGCACGGCGTAATAAGGCTCTTTGGGAAATGCTAATTCCGTCTCCACGTGCTGCACCGCACTTATTTGTTTGCTCTCAAGACTTTCCCTTTTCCGCCGCTGTACGAGGAAGCCATAAAAACGTGGCTTAATTGGAAAATTGCTACCTCTCGGGTTTGACCACAAAGAGGTCTGGCGAGCTCCCCGGCTTCACCCTGCTGAGCTCGGCTGCTCTTTTGAAAGAGTGTTGCTCAGTCCCGGATCTTCTGTAATGCTGGGCCTGGTGTTCTCGAGCAGAACAATTCCGCCATTATTCGTGTGACATCCCCTCTCAAACTGTTGGGGAGCCAAAGGTGTGCCCTCAAACTGGATGGATGAATGAATGAATGGATGGATGGAGAAAACCTTGCTTCTCCTACAAATGAGAAACTCGCAGCAGAAATTTACAACTGGATTAGGTACCGTACACCATTTGTGTTTTCAGGGCTGGTTTTAACATTTGAACATTCCGCTGTACTATCTTGATTGGTTTTGATTAGCATAACCTGATTAACTAGCCGTCTTATTTAATTTGTGGCGAGATGTTGATAATTGTGTAAATAACTGATGTGGGATTGTATTGGCAGTTGGGCTGTGTTTTGCTTTGACGTGCAGAAATGGACCAGTGACAGACCCTGCCAGTCAGTGTTAGTGGGCGGGTCAAATACCCGGTGTCCTGGGATTGGGTGGACAGCAATTCTACTCAAAGTCTACAGCATTCTCGCCCATACAAGGCGTCTGACGGATGAGTTTCACCAGTAATAAAGCATCCGTAGAGAATAAATCATGATCCATTTGTTGGATGAGTATTAGAAGTTTCTTCTCAATTTCACTATTCATTGTTTTTCATCCCATCTTCACAAGTGACAACACCCATTCGTTTCATTCGGACCGAAGCTGATTGGCAGGTTCTCTCTCCTCGTATCGGCCTTGCAAATTCCTCTTGCGATTCGAATTTTTCAAATTTGGTTCGTTTCAGCACACTGACCCTAACTGAAGCTCTCGAGTTGCGCTGCGTTTTCTTGTCTGGTGTGGCTAACAGATGTGTTGAAGTACCTGCGATTAGCTGAATGAGCAGCAGGACAAGTGCGTCCACTTCACTCTACCCGCTCCATTCATCAGGCGACTGGAGAGCACCAACAAGCGTTTAACCTCAATTGCTCCTTGAGAGGTCGGACACCTCCAAACCTCCAGAAGATTCTTTAAGCAGCAACACGGATTTCCAGCCAAATGCTTTTCTCATGACTTTGTGTCCAGTGTAAACAGAGGCTCGTGTGTCGGAGCGGAGCGCTGGGTTCCGCCCTTCAGATCTCACGGGCTGTGATTTGCCGATTTCTGCTGACGTCATTGCGTGCGCGGTTAGCCGAGAGTTTTGCTTCATCGTAGCCGGTCACATTGCGTCAGAGCGCTTCTCGTCTTTTAACTGCACTGTAAGTGGTAAAAGAAGAGTTCTTTGTCGTCGTTGTTTCAAACTAATTGGATAAAATGGGCGTGGCTTAAGCCGATGAGTCACCGGCCTAACAGGCACTTTGCTGCAAAGTGACCTACATCAGTCTCTCATGAGTGTGTGCTTTTCATCCTCCGCGTTCTTGTTTTCATTCTCAAGCCCTCCATCATTTCCATCTTCATGTGCCCAGCAGCACTGCCCCATTACCATAATGGTGGCGGTAATGATGAGACTTTGATTCCATTTGTATCCCTCCCCCTCTCCCCGAGCTCACTAGGTTAACGTTGAATAACAGAAAGAGAAACGGGGCTCATTTTTTATTGAGTGTGAGTCGGGTAAGTATAGGGAGGCTTAATAGTTGTACCAGGATCCACTTTCCCCAAGAGAACCACCGCCAACGCTGAGAGGTATGCAGCATTTTCCTTTCATGCTCTGCCCTATTTTTTTCGCTCACGTCACACGCGCGCGCACACACACACACGCTCTGTAGCTCGCTCACACACTCGTGTCCCGCTATGTGTTTTCTGTATATGCGCACACACACTGCTTCCTCTAGTGGCACTCACAGTGTGTTCCAGAAGAAGTGTCACTCCATACTTTACTTTTACTTTACATTTGTTTGACAGTCCACCTCCAGAAGCGACTGATAGAATGAGCAGATTGGGTTCCGTGTCTTGCTCATGGACACCTCAGTTGTGGAAGCTAATGGTTGGAGAGTTGGACCAAAATACCACAGGTTCTGAATTTCCTAGTAATGTTCTGATTTACTTTATTTGAACTGATTTACTTCATTTAGTTCTGATTATTTATTTCACTTTCCTCCTTTGAAGTCACCTCGAGGAGAGTCTTGTTTTGTGTTGGTCTCATTCCCTTTGAGGTCTCGAGATTTTTAAAAGTGATCTTTCTCGTCAATAAACCCACTTTATAATACAAGATGATGTGTTGTGGATTCTGGTTAGTTGGGCCACTGGTTAATATGGGCAGCCACTTAACTAGGCAAATAACGTGAAGCAAGACTTATCTTCTAAACCTTCGCTTGCAGTGTTCAACTCGGTGTGGCGTTCTTCTAACAATGTTTTTGTAAGTTGATCAATACATTATATTGTGGTAGTTATGTTTAAAAAGAAAAAAACACGATACAGTTAAGTCTCTCTGCGGGAGTTTGAGAAGCAACGTTCTTGGCTGCGCCTTCCTGTGTCAGCCTGACGTAACCAGTCTGCGTGGATGAGGAGGCTTTGATAGAATCTGGTGATGTCAAACATCTAAGGAACACCTTCACAGCGGCGTCTTCTGTTCCCTCGCGAGACGCTGAAAGGCTCCTTCACGCAGGTGGCGAGGTGAAACCTTTCAGCTGGTTAATGGAGGTCTCTCCTCAAGGCGCCTCTGGGCATAATTAACAGTGATTTTAGCATGAGGTTTCTCTCTTTAGAGCTCCACACTTCTCCTCGGAGATGCCACTGGATCGCGGCTTCCTGGGAAATCTCTGCTCTGGGACTTTTTTTAGGTCTTTGTGGTCGTTCTGGTTCAGAAAAAGCACTTCCTATGTGTACCAGTGTTCAGATGAGGTGTATAAATTGTGGTTTTTTTTTTTTTTT
>CM051506.1:4846365-4884405 GCA_028031935.1 Paedocypris micromegethes
TTTTTTTTTTTTTTTCACTGGTCATTTTTTTCGAGCGTTGTCAGGAGAAAGAGGTCAGACGGCGCTCTGGGGAACGAGTGAATGGCAGAGAAAGAGGGCGAGATGGTGGGATGTCTGATGTAAGGGACCTAGTGAAACCGTGTAATGGTAATTGTGGCGGGAAAGTTTGAGTCTTCGACACCTACAGTAAAACACGCTTGCTTTCTGAGAACTTCAGCGAGCGCGGCTACAGGAAGTGCCATGCCAACCTTTCTCATCCTGTGTGTGTGTGTGTGTGTGTGTGTGTTGCAAACGGTGCTTCCCTTTCTTCGTATTAGTTTAAAACCAGTTTCTGTTTTAGAAAATATATTTGAAAAATTAATAAAAGAAAATAAGAGGATTTGTTTATGTTAGTTTCATTAAAAATGACAGGTTTACAATGACTATATCTATACATATAATGCCAAAACATAAAATCCACCCAGCCATTTTCTGAACCTCTTTTGCATTTCTGGGTCACGAGGAGCAGGAACCAATCACAGTATATCTGAGCTTGAAGGTGGGACTTACAGCCTGAATTGTTAGCCAACCAATCACAGAGTGGGATACACAACGATATTATGTATATGTAAAACACTTTAAATAATGATTGATTGCATGTCATGTTTTAGCAATTTTACGTTCCAGTTAAAAATGTTTTTATTTTTCCAGCTTGATCTCATGTAGCATTTATAATTGGCTCTTTAATTAGTATCATCTATTTTAACTTGGTGTATGTTTGTTGGATAATCATGTTCAGATGTCAAAATTGTGGAAAATGGATGTAAGATCTCGGTTCCTTCAAAAACCTAAATCACTCAAAGTGTCTCCTGCCATGTTCAGGTTATGTTGCCGTCACTTGATAACTAATGATCTGAACTCATTTACCACTGGTTATTTTCGCATGTTGAAACTCTTTCACCTCTCAGCGCGTTGGGCTCAGACATGCATACTATGCGTGTGCGGGTTAGCATGTCGTGTGCTGCGCGGTTGGAGATAAGAGCTCGACATCCTCATCTGACTCCGCTTATGCCAGGCCGCTTATTTTTAGACGTGCCGGTTCTGTTTCTGAACACAGGAAATAAGTAAAGCTGTAGCCTATTGGCCTGGGCTGTGTTGGAGACTAGGTTTCGTTGTTTTCCACTGGAGCAAATCTAACAGGCCGGGGAAGTCCGTTCTTTGAAAATTTGCTTTTCAGCTTGTGAGTTTTTGGAAGCTTGAAGGAATTCCATAATTGTTTTTCAGAACATCTTACTGGCAAGCTTTAAAGGATGAGGAATTTAGGATGAGGAACCGAAGCTCTGATTGTTCAACGAAAAGCAAAGTAGCTCTCGCCAAACCCGATCCAAATCTGCGATCGGTTGCTAATGTCTGCTGATTCACAGTCAAAATATTTCACTTCAGTTGATGATTGATCAGCGTAAAGCAAAAGAGCTCTCGACAAACCTGCTCCAAATCTGCGATCGGTTGCTAATGTCTGCTGTTTTTTTGTCAAAATATTTCCCTTCAGTTGATGTTTGTTCAGCGTAAAGCGAATGAGCTCTTGCCAAACTCGATCCAAGTCTGCATTTTTTCACTAACATCTGCCGTTTTATTGTCGAATTGTTCAATTTCAGTTGATGAATGTCCAACAAAAAGCAGGAGCTCTCGGCAATTCCAATCCAAATCTGCGATCGATTGCTATTGTCTGTTGTTTCATTGTCAAAATATTTCACTTCAGTTGATGATTATTCAACCCAATCCTAATCTGCGATCGATTGCTAATGTCTGCTGTTGTCAAAACATTTCAGTTTAAATGTCAAGTGGTTCTTAGGATAGTCCATTCCAAAATCAAATGTTTAGACGCAACACGTCCTTGTGACCTTAAACGAATGAAGTTTTTAATTGGAACCGAGTGTGTGTTTCCGTCGTAGCTACTGAATCGGCGCATGTGTTGTTCTTGTTTTCCTTCAGCGGCGAACTCTCCTCACCTCGGTTTCCCTGTGTGATGGCATTTGTGCGCCGCGGCGGGAGAAAAGCAGATGGGGCGGGGCGGAGACAGATGAGGGTGTGGAGTGAATGTGTCTGGGTGTGTTTGTTCTGCGCACTCCTCTGTGTGCAAACTTCACGTTCGGAAATTATACTGGTGCCTCCATGCAGGCGAGTGTGTCCACTAGAACTGCACGATTCTGGATTAAATGAATCTTTTTTTTTTTTTTTTGTACTATTCTGTTTTTTCATTTTAAATATTTAACCCTGAAATTCAAGTTGTCAAACAGTAATATAATAATTACATATTACCCTTTGCTTCACATTAAAAATAGTATTTTTCATTCCATTTATTTAAAAGTAAGTAAATTGCATAATTAAGCGTAATAAAAATTTAAAATACCAAGGTACAGTATTGTGTACAATTCCGGACACAATTAGCTCTGTTTAAAAGCACTTTTGATATACTTGTCAAACTATGATTATTTTGGCGCTAATATATTATATATTAATAATATAATATATTATTTAGCGGGGCTAATAATTTTATCCTCAACTGTAGATATTTGCTATTTGTGGTTAGGGTCATCACGATCTTTAACAATTAATCGTGCAGCTCTAGTGTCCACGCATCCAAACAACAATGAATTCCGGCTCCTCGAATTCACAATCCCTTGTCTCGTGTCCTCGGCGCAGGAAGTTCTCGGTGTTGGTTTGTGTGGTGTAAGTGACACTCCTCGCCAAGTGCAAGCTTCTCGTCAGGTTTCCTTCATGACGGATCTCGCTGCTCACTGTGAGAGGAACAAAGCGCTAAGGTGAACTTCTACAGCTATACGGTTTTCTCCAGTCTGTGGCGGACTGTCAGGACTTTATTTATTAGGCCTGGCACCGGGCCCGGCCAGTAAGTGTGTGTGTGTGTGTGTGTGTGTGTGTGTGTGTGTGTGCTGGGCATGGCACCGTCTATCTGCACACACATGGAATGGAGACGTTCTTCTGACTAGCGTGACCATAGCTGCTCATATAAATGTGTGTGTTCCATTGTTGGGCTTCTCCAGAGTAAAGAGAAACTTAAGCGTTGTTGTGGATTTGCCGATTTGTGAATCAAACTTAGGTTTTTTTATGTTCTTTTTTGCAGCCGTGGAGACCCAGAGCACAAGCTCGGAGGAGATCGTACCCAGCCCACCCTCTCCACCGCCGCCTCCGCGGGTCTACAAGCCCTGTTTTGTGTGTCAAGACAAGTCCTCGGGCTACCACTATGGAGTCAGTGCATGTGAAGGATGCAAGGTAAAGAGCGTCACAGTTCCTCCTCGCTGTTACTGTAACACACTCCTGGGTCGGGAAACCATGAAGCCAAATACAGTGACATAAGTCGTTGATTTTTTGGACATCTAGTGATATTAGATCTGAATAGAGTGTTTTCTCCCCTCTTCTTAAACTAGTTTTGGTATGGAGATATCATTTTTAACATTTCTAGTTGAATTTACATTTCAAGTTAAAATACTAAACGTTTCCAAAATTGGGTTCTCGTATTGAAATCGTATTTGCCACCTTATTTAAAAGTGCGTTTAAAATGAATTAGAAATCTCTTCTCTTGGTTGGTAAAGGAAAGGTTTTGGGTTCTGAATTGGGAAATCAGGGTGTGGATTTAAAGTAAAACAAATCAGTCACTTTTTCAGCAGATCTTTTATAATTGGGGGGCCAAACTAGAACGTAACTGTGAAGTTTGTGTATCACAACAAATACAGAAATTATGGATATTTAAAATTCGTGTTGTTGCCAAAACGTGAAAATAAGTGGGATATTGATAATTGTCAGACTTGCTGATCCGATGCTGATTGGATGATCCAATCTAGTTTCAGAATGCTTGGAAGATTTCTCACTGATTCCCAGTGGAGAGAATGAAGATGTTGGTCTGTAATGTGAGACCCAGGATTTGCTCTTAATTGCTTTCTCACAGGGAAAGTTTATTCACAAACGTAGCTGCTCGCATATACGCGTCATTTTCACCCCTTACTTTTACAAATGTGGAAAGTTTAGTGGTGACAGTAGAGTTAAACTCTAGAAGGCATTTTTCTTCAAATGTGTCCTTCAGAAACGTTTAAAGTAGTTTCCGTCATAAACCTCTTCAGCCTGAAAGCCTAAAATAAAAAAATAAAAGAGAAGCCACATAAAACCTCCTCATGGGCCGTATATGGACCACGGGCCACAGGTTAAGGACCACAACTCTTGACACAAAATATGTCTTTATCCCATGAGAAACCTCTCAGCTTTTTTTTTTACCGTCTCCTCACACACCGATTACTCTAGCAAAATGAAGCCCACTGGCACCGGGGTCCACTCCAGCCTTTTATTACAGTATTCCTCCATTAATAATAGAAGACTGACAGTGTGTACAGTGCAGCATCTCCCGTCCCCGAGAATGTGAAGTGCGGGGATTTGCAGCCGAACTGTAGCGGTTAAAAGACCCTTATCCGCGAGCCGCCGCAGGGAGGAGTGGGCGCACATGTGCACGTTGCCGCTCGGTGAGAAATAAACACGACTTCATTAAATTTGCATGTGCTATCTTCTCCCTCGCTCGCTGCCTTTGAACGGTGGGAGGACATATCAGCACTTGTCTGCTCCTTCAGAAAGCAGCCATCACTCTCCAGCTCCAGCCCCAAAGCCTCGTCTCCTCTCAGACTTACAGAGAGTCAGCGTTTCCTTATTCTGCCGCGCGGGATTGAAACATTTTTCTATGTTCTTAAAATGGAAATATCTACGTTAAATACTATAATCGCTATTAGAGGATTGTGTTAATCTATATAATGATCTATAAATATGTACAGAATCATAATTAGTGAGAGCTGTGCACTATTGGTTGTTGTTGTTGTTGTTATTATTATTATGTTTATGTTGTTAACTAGTCACCAACTAGTCAGTAACAATGTTTGTCTGTTACTTTTTCTCATTCAACTTTTTCCGACAATTTTACGCATCGACTTTGTGCTTCATAAACGTGCGTCCCCCCATTCATCTTCTCATCTTCACTGTTTCATGTTTTCCTCGTATTCAACTTTATATTAATTCTTGACTTTCAATGGGTCTTTGACTCATCAATGACTTTCAATTCATTGTTCAGCTTTCATCGTCAATCATCTTTTTTCCTCTTCCCACTGGTTTTTTTTTTTTTTTTGCCGTTTCCTTGTTTCTATTTGGGGCAGCTTTTATAACATATATAATCTTTCATCAATGTATTTAACATAAAAACATGCCAAATTAGCCAAATGCACACGCAACGTCCTCCATTTCCAGTCGGTGAAACGTAATATTACCGTTTAGCTCAGAGTTTGCTTTCGGTCACCCGCCTCAAACCACACAAGTTCTTAGTCACAGCAAACAGACAAACACGGCTCACAGTCTCCGCGCTCTAAATCCACTGGAAGTAGGGTACACACAAACAAACAAGGGCTCCTCCACTATCTCTGTGTGCTCGGGGGTTTCTACTCATGTGGAGGATTAGCGCAGACACTAAAGAGGCTTAGCAGTCCTGGCCATTGGAGACACGGCGGACCACAAACCATTTCCTTCCTGCCCTCCTTTACTACTTTCTGCTCACAGGATCTCCAGGTCAGGACAGGGTCAATCCACGCTCTCAAAGGTCAGGAGACAGCCAATCAGAGATTAGGAGCACCTTCTCTCGTCCTTGACGTTCTTTTTACGCAAACTCTCCTCGCCCGACTAAACTTTTCACGGAAGTAGCTTTTCTTGATGATCACCGCTTTGGCAGCTTCCGTTCCGAAGGCTGCTATCATGCTACTATCGCCAGGAAAGAGAGAGAAAAAAAAACAATTTCCATGATTCAGGCCTCTTTCCGTCCTCTCAAAGACTGCAGTTCTAATCCGGTGGAATTACCCAGCTGCCCCTTTGCTGCCAAAAAATTCTTCACACCTTGTGATGATATTGAGCTTCATTCCTGCGGCTTTGAGGCTCAAGCAGTGAAGAGAGAGCGGAGAACAGGCCGTTTGATTGTAGCCTGGTGTTACTTTTGTCGAGGCTTTGCCATGAAGGAATCAGCTCCGCAGGTGAGACGGCGGCGGCTCTTCAAAGGTTCCTGTCGCCCGGGTCCATGTGATGCCCGTCTGATTCGAATGCAAATAAAGGCGTGAGCTCCCGAAGGACTGAAATCCACCGCTTCAGACTGGACTGGTTCTAAACGCTCAATTAGATGACGGGAATAATATAATAACAATTATTGTTACTTGATACACGAGTCAAAATATTAACATTTATAATACATGTTTATAAATATAAATTACTAGTAAAAATGCTTGATTTATATTAGATATTATAATCATAATAGTATAACTTGTGTAAATGTATTTGTAACTTATTATACTTAATATATATACTATATATTAGTATAATAATACTATACTAATACTATAATATATATACTATAGTAATAGTAATTGTGTGTGTCTACAGTAGATAAATGTGCAATATAATGATTAATTGTGACTATATAGGTTAAATTATATAGGTTATTCATATGTGATTGTGTATGCATGTGTATACTTTTATTTATATGTATATAGTTTTTATATTTGAGTGTGATGTAAAATAAATGTACTTTAAAATTTAGGAAATATATATATATATATATATATATATATATATATATATATATATATATATAGATATTTAGCGCTGCAACTAACGATTATTTTCGTATCGATTAATCTATCGATTATTTTTTCGATTAGTCGACTAATCTATCGACTAATTTTTCGATTATTCTAACGATTATATTTTGCCCAAACGATTATTTGTCCATAAAAATTAAATAAACATGCTATTTAGTTTTTAATTAACACTTTTTTTATTTTTTTAAACACAAAGGCCATATGAAACAATTTAAATGAAGCATTTAAATTCAGCCAACAACAAAGTGACTTAACTGAAGCGTATCTTGTACAAAACCGCATAGTACGTTTCAATATCCCTTACAAAAATTAAATTTGGCCAAAATAAAGACAAAAATTACACAAAATAAATAACGAGGCCGTATGAGTTCTTAACACAAGTGCAAAATGAATTCAGTGAGATTGACTCGACTGTAAATATTAAAGTGCAACATAAAATATCAATCCTAAAAAAATGTAATCACACGTGCATGTCTATCTGCTCAGAGGTGACGCTTTTTTTTTTCAAATCAAGTTTTAAAATAATTTAACTAAACGCAGATTTCTATATGATTGTTTAATTAACATCAACAACTGAAATTAAAGCATAGTGCATACATTTCGTATTGACATGAAAATTTGCAGTTCTCTTCTAATTAAAACAACTATTGTTATTTATAAGATATGAATAGTGTATCCTGTGTATTTCCTGCATATGCAACGTATCAATGTAAACAACAGATTTGCAGTAATGAAAATCGAACTCCGTTAAACACTGTTGGGAGGGAAAGCGAGAGAGAGAGAGACTGAGAGAGAGAGAGAGACAGAGACAGAGCGCAGGGAAGAGAGAGCGAGGGAGAGACAGCGAGAGCGACGCGCACACTGCGCGCGCGACCAAATCTAACCTCGAGCTCGTCTTTCCCTAACTTTCACTAACTAAAACAGCAGCTCTTAAATGCACATTAAACAGACATCGGAGAAACATTAAACAGACACTTACAGTTGCGCTCGCGCCTCGCCGGTGTTCAGTTAGGCGACGGTTACTACGCTTTCTGTGTTCGATTAGCAATGCCTTCGTGTCGTCATTTAAAGTTTATTTTGTTCTATGTCATCCTTCCTGAAGCCAAAATGTGTCCTAATGACAGAAACCTCGATCATCCATTTATGTTTCCCACACTTTTGACCACTTATTTGCCATCGTCTGCTCCGTTAGTTTCCCGCGCCGCCATGTTTGAAAAAAATGAAAGCAAAAAGCGACTACTCGACGCGCGATTTTTGCGTCGACGTAATTACGTAATCGATTACGTCGACGGCGTCGACTACTCGTTGCAGCTCTAATATATATATTGTTCAGAATTAAAATTTGATTTCATAAATTAAAATGTTTTGTGTTTCATAAATGTAATGTTAGATTTTTGTTAAAGAAACTAAACTATTTTCTTAAATTCTGTCTGTACAGTTTATTCTATTTAATGGTTTATTATCATGAAATATGTAACGCTATTTTGTAATATAATAATAATAATAACAACTCAATTTTCATTTTAATGTCTGTTGTAAAGGAACAACAAAGGATATTCTATTCTATTACCATAATAACATGAAATGACATTACTTGATTAAGCGTGTGTTGATACCGGTCAAGCTGAAGCGGTGTGGTCTGTTCCTCACACTGACCTCCAGCGATGACCAGGAGCAGGACTGAATGAGAGGGTTCTGCTAAGCGGGCACACGTTCTGTCACACATCTGCCAGCCTCACCTTCTCCTTTATTACTTTTTCATCGGCTGGAGAGGAACATGTCCTTTCAGTATGTGGGAGATGTCCTTGGACACGAGTGCTTCAGCGAAATGACATCAGTGTTCATAGAAGCAGCTCCTGGACAGAGCTGTCAAACACACACACACACACACACACACACACACACACTAAAAGCTTTCACTGGTGCTCGGCTGAAATGTTAAAGGCATTTCCACTAAAAGCCTCAGGGATTATTGTTTCTAAACCAGTCAGGGAGTTGTTATTAACGTGGCCTTTCAATGGCGACGGCAAGGTTGCGTATTCAGGAGAAAGCGAGTGCCATCTCCTCGTGTTTAAATAGACACCAGCACACACACCGTCTCAGGCCTCAGACGGTCAAATCCGTCGCTATCTTGCGTCGGACCAGACAAATTGTGGCTAAACCGAGGGAAACCATTCATCCTGACGTCAGGCGGATTACTGCGCTTCATCCACCGAGTGATCCAGATTCCCAGCGCAGCAGATGCACTTTCGCTCTTGGGATTTTGCGCACACGAGGGTTGAGCGACCAAAGCTACGTGCTAATTTTCGTTCAGTCGAGGGGGCCAATCAGAGGCCTAGAAATAAATCGACCAATCGAGAGACGAGTGTTTCGTTTGAAACCAAACGATGGTTGAATTGAGGTGTACGCCGATATGAATATTTTTCGAATACACGTTTAAAAAAAAACACCGTGGAGCTTAAACCGCTTTATAGGTGTGGCCTAAACGCCCTCAATTACTTCTATCCTCTTTGTCGAGTGTCAATCAGCAGTGCTTTTCTTTTTACTCGCCGAGCCCATCAACTGTTTTCCCGCTCGGCTCATTCAGCGTCGGCTTCACGTGCTCGAGTCACGAGGGAAGCTTTCACTCTTCTTAATCCTCGGCCGGAGAAACCTGGTTGCAGCACAGCGGCCGAAATCCCTTCCCCGAGCCGGCGTGGCATCTGATTTCTGCTGATACGCAGCTCCAGCAGAGGAATCCTGCCTTTGCCGTGTCTGTTTATGACCTCATACTGACATTAGACCCTCGGGAGTCTGACCTAGTAGTAATTAAAAGCAGATAATGCCACGCTCCATCCTCATCTCTCATTTGCATCCCTCTGCTGGAGTGTATGTGGGTTAAGCCCCGCAGGGTATTAGCTAGTGGGAACCTATGGGCACTTGAACTGAAAGATAATACCCAGCAGCCATAATACTGCTGAATCTCTGCTGCGCTAAGCCAGCCATTACCGCCAGGTTTAGCCTTTCTGTGTGTGGCGCATCTACGCCTGTTGTTTCGCTATTGCACTTTGCAGACATGAACTATTCATAAAGCCTTGTACCAGAAAAATGGCCGGAAAAGTTACTGTACTGATGCTGCTGACTTTTAACTGAAATAGCAAAGTAAAACGGTCAAACGTTTAAAACCTAAACTGGAATAAAACGAAGCCAATTTTGGAATAAACCTGGTCGGTAGTCGTCACTTTTTAACAATTACTGTTACGGTAACAATGCTATGCTATAAATCTAAATATACTGTAAAACTATACATTCAGACTCGGACTCGTACATTAAAAACACTGCAGGCATCTCTCGATAAAGTGAAATGATGATAAACTTTCTATATTGTACATGATTATGTGTGTGTGTTTATGTACGGTATGCAAATATTTATTGTTTTGTGAACAGATCGAGCAACAAAATACTAAACAATCACATTGTGATGATAAACAAATAGAAATAACAAAACAACATTGTAAACATTGAAGGGGGTTGCAGATTAAAAATCTATAAATTAAACCTGTTTTTTAATTCTAAAATTAAGTTATACCTATCTATAATTAACTAATATTTTGATTATATTTAATCCATTTTATTTATGAAAATTTGTTTTTATAAATTGCTTTAAATTTTATTTCATCCATTTATGGTACGTAAGTAAAAATAAACTCATAGCTTTTATTGCAAGATCTCAATGACATCATGTGAACGTTGGTTCATATAAGTCAGTCCGAGCACTTGGTCTTCACCAATACGCAGAAGATTATTTATTAATCACTGCAGCCACTTACTTAACACCAACAATCCAGACGATACATTGAATAAAAAGCAACAATTCCCTTACATATTTACACGTGCGCTTTGAGACAGTTAAAACTGTGAAAAGCGCCCTACAAATACTCATTATTATTATTATTATTATTATTATTATTATTATTATATTAATCAAGCAGCGTAAATATAGTCATTCTGATTAAACTGCGATTGATGGAGCAGGTCAGAAGTGACTAGAAGCTTCACGACAGCATCACTAGTGTCTTAGACGAGGACCGCCGTTTATTCACTTACCCCGGTGCCAACCTCATATACATTATGGCAAACCTCTAGTCCTCTTGTTTCCCTCTAGGGCTTTTTCCGAAGAAGTATCCAGAAGAACATGGTGTACACCTGCCACCGCGAGAAGAGCTGCATCATCAACAAGGTCACGCGGAACCGCTGCCAGTACTGCCGCCTGCAGAAGTGTCTGGAAGTGGGCATGTCCAAGGAGTGTAAGTGTCTGGCTGAGATGTTTGTGGTGGTGATGATGATGATGATGATGATGATGAAGAAGAAGATGAAGAGGGTTAGAATGATGATGAAGAGGGTGAGGATGGAAGTTAGGGAGGGAGGCGTGCGGTGACAAAAAACATTGTCACACTTTGACATTAATGATTAGATTATTTTTATTGTCTATTTTTTTTATATGGGGCTTTTTCTAAAAATAACTAGGAATAGACAAATGGTCTCAGATGGACTCACAGAATTACGGCAGACAATCTAACGCAGAATTATAACTTTTTTACATCATTTTTAATATTTACATCATTTTTTATTATTAATATGTTATATATTTTTAATTTCAAATACTTCGCAGGAAAAGATCCTGTGTAAACTGCAATTCTAAGCACATGTGTAGAATATAAATATATATTAAATGTAATTCAAAAATTAATAAATAAAAATATATATAATTTATTAGTAACACTACTGATGCTATTACACACACAATATCGTTTGTACATGTACACAAGCTCGACTTGTTCAACTTGTGCAATGCAGTAAAGCCTCCAATAAAAGGTTTGGCATTAGTTATCCCGGAGAAATAATATGTTTGGCTCGTAAGAACATTTAATTCTGGCGCCCTGTGAGTTTAAGCTGGACAGCCCTGATGTAATTAGCCGCTGGCCAAGAATAATAATTTTGTTCGCCTAATGTACGCACTGTTCACTACAAATATTACTGTTTACTACTTCATGGATTTTCAAGATATAAAGCCACTTTAAACAGTGTAACAAAATAAATTGCTCTGAGTATTTAATTAATAGCAGCAATAATATTAACGACTTCCCCAGATAATTTGGTTTTAAACAGTTTTTCTTTTAATCCTCTTTATGTGTAATGTGTGGCAGATTAAATTTATGGATGAAATCCTATTAATTATAAATATTTTTTTTGTTTTAAAACGAAAAAAGTAATTTGTCAGTGGTTTCCACACATTACTGTATATCATGTATATTTGCACTTTGGACATGGTATCCAGGCGTGTACTTTGTTTAATGTGATTTTCTGCAACAGTTTTTCCGATTCGATTCAGCTGGAATGTGATAAATCTTTTGGTTAAAGGTGTGTACATTTGTAAAGCAGGGTGTGTGTGTGTGTGTGTGTGTCTTGCTCGTACGGTAGTTTCCAGGCTGTGGGGGGATGATAGAAGACAGTTGTGCTGTGTAATTGTGAGCATGATCTCTTGGAGTCCACCAAGCCTGTTAGGAGATTGAACTCAATGCTCTTTTAAAGCAGAGCTGAGCTTCCTGCAGCCATTGTTGTTCTAGCACCACCTAGTGGACAGAGACGGAACCTTCCCCTCGTGTTTGCAGCGGAAGAGTCGCCTGTACAGCACAAACAGATGTTTAATCTGTCATAGTACGACATTTCACTTTAACAACTGCCTTTTCTGTCGTTTTTTTTTACGCGCGAGATCGTTCTTTTCTGGTGGCTTGATCACTGTTTGCCGTTGTGTGATGAAATCGTCCGCGCGCTGTTGGGTTGTTTTGCATATTTCATTTCCGCGGCCCGGCTCTGATGGCGTACTGGTGTCATCATAAAGTTGTTTGCGAGCGGGATTCATCTTCTCGCATGTGTCGTGAAAGATTACCTCCATGTGTTAATAGTTCTTTAATGGCTCCATTAGATTGTGTTTTCTGAGCCCACGCTGGCACCGCAGCTGCCTCTGGAGAAATGAAAATGAGGCTGTGGGGAGAAGCGCGAGCAGACATTTTTTATACCTTTCTCTCTCACTCAGACACACACACACACACACCATCTCACCCACTCACTAATTCACTCTCTTATACACTTTCTCTCTCTGTCTCTCTTCAAATTTATCTTCCTCTCTATCTTCCTCTGTTTCTCTCGCTTTCTCTCTTTCTCACTTTGTCTCTCTATTACTCTCTATTGTCTCCCTGTCTTTAAAATGGTCTCTCGCTCCACCTCACTCCACACACACACACTCTTTATCTCACCCACTCATTCACTCACTTATACACTTTCTCCCTTTCTGTCTCTCACTCGCTCACTTTCACTCTTTCTCACACACACACACACACACACACACACACTCTCTCTCTCTCTCATTTACAGACACTCTCTCACTCACTTACACTCTCTCACACACACACACACACACACACACACACACACACAGACAGACACACACACCCACCTACACTCTTTCACACACATGCACACACTCTCTCTCTATTTCACCCACTCATTCACTCACTTATACACTTTCTCTCTTTCTGTCTCTCACTCGACCTCTTTCACTCTCACACACACACACACACACACACACACACACACACACACACACACACACACACACACACTCTCTCTCTCTCTCTCTCTCTCTCTTTCTCTTTTACAGACACTCACTCACACACACAGACAGACACACACCCACCTACACTCTTTCACACTCACACTCTTTTTCTCTCCATCACTCTCTTTCTCTCACGCATCTTTCAGTCACTCCCAATATCTATTCCTCTGTTTATCTCGCTCTTTCTTTCTCACTTTATCTCTCTATTATTGTCTATTGTTTCTCTATAGTCTTTCACCCCACCCCGCTCTACACACACAGTGTCACACTCAGAAACTCTCTCATACGCACACAAAGCTCACACACTCACTCCTATTATCTCTCTATTTCTCACTTCTTGTTTCAATATCCTCTAACCTTTTATCTTTCGCTCTCCATCTCTCTCTCCCCCTCTCACTCCGCCTTTTTGAAAGAGATGTGGAACCATTGAGTTAAATCAAATGTTTATCTTTGATGGAAAAAAGGAACCCAATTCAAAGAAAGGGGGTAAAAGAAAACATTAGATAAAGGAATGATTGAGACACAAAGGCAGGGAGCCGGCGCGGAGGGAGAGGCTGTTTAAGCGCGGGATATTTGTCATGTGACGTGATTAGATTAGGCTGGATTTTAGCGAAAGCAGGAGTCGTTTGTCACCGTTATTAACCACCACCACCAACACACATTCCTCATCTCTGCGCCGGCGCGTCAGGACATCTGCGCGTGCCGAGAAAATACCAGCGATAACATCGAATATAAAGATCTCATTTCCCGCCGAGGATTCTGATCTTAAACGCGTGTGTCTGTAGCACGTGCCAGACGGAACGGAAGCCTCGGGAACGTCCTCGTTAAAACGATTCCCTCCTATTCACCGGCATTTTTTTCCCTGCTTGTTTAGAGAATGATGCTCTCGGATGAGACTCTTTCCGAACTGTCACATCAAAGCCGTCGGTCCATATTCAGCCGACTCCGGTCCCTTTCCCTCCGCGCGCCGTCTAATAACAGCCATATATCTTGCCGGGCACCTAGTTTCATCCTCTCCTCCTCTTACATTTAGTGCTGTTTTGAAGTTAATTAGCTGTCAACATGATTGAAGCACAACAAGAAGATGGGGTTTTGAGTGGGATTTAACCGTGTGTGATGGGATGCTTTTTTTTTATGCGCTACGTAATAAGCAGGTCAGGTGCTGATGTGGCGTTTTAGTGACACCTTGTGGTGGAAAACGCGTACTGTACTGTTTTATAGTTGTTTTTTTTTTTTAAATAATAATACTGTACCGTCAATGTCAATTTCTTTTATTTGGAATAATCAATACCGGTGTTGATACAACAGGTAATTGAAGTTTCTGCCTATTTGGAAAAAAAATGCTGAAATCTGAAACTAATATTATTAAATATGCCTTATGTGGACCAAACGATCGTAATGGACGCTAAGAAAAAGATGCTAATATTTGTAAACGCGCTTCGTTCACGTGTCAGTTGTAAAGTGGTGACAAAAATGTGCGACTTTATTTTGAAGTTTGCACCCACCAACAACACGCTTTAATGCTATAGTGACGTTCCAGATTATGAGGCGATATCTACCATTACGTATATGAATATACAGGTCAAGTACAGATCTGGGTTGTTAGTGCCACCTTGTGGTGGAAATGCGTTTTGTTCTATTTTAAGCGTCTTCTAAAATGTCAAATTTGTATTTTATTTTAAACAATGAATACTCCTGGAGTTGCGTAATTTTAGACAGATTCACTCTTGGGAAAAAGTTTAACAAGAAATGTGTAAAAGGTTTTTGAGTGGTGTTATTGTTGTTGTTTTTATATCTTCATTTACATATTTGTTCATTTTGCAGCTGTTCGAAATGACCGGAACAAGAGGAAGAAGGAGGAGAAGAAGCAGGAGTGTTCGGAGAGCTACATCTTGAGTCCTGATACGGAGCAGATGATTGAGCGGGTGAGGAAGGCCCATCAGGAAACCTTCCCGTCCCTCTGCCAGCTGGGCAAATACACCACGGTACGTGCTGGCCCGCTCTGTGCCACGTGACTGTGCCCCACCAGGTCGTGACCAAACCCTCTGTGAACCCGCAGAACAACAGCGCAGACCACCGAGTCGCCCTGGACGTCGACCTGTGGGACAAGTTCAGTGAACTTTCCACCAAATGCATCATTAAAACGGTGGAGTTTGCCAAGCAGCTGCCCGGCTTCACCACTCTCACCATCGCCGATCAGATCACCCTGTTGAAGGCCGCCTGTCTCGATATCCTGGTGAGAAGATTACATTCCTACAAGAGATCAAACGCATGAAAATAATTGAAAATAAAAACCGCATTTACACAAATATAAGCACCCGTTATTTTTCCAATTTTAGCAGTTTTCCAATCGGTGCTTATAGTCGCTGATTTTAAATATAAGCGCTCATTTTCCTACAAGTCAGGAGCAATCACAAACACAAATGTTTCATAAAGACATGCCGTCTTTATGAAACAGTGGCCATTGTGTCCTGTTTCTTTCTTTTAATAATGGTTTTGGAGGCAGACATACGTTTTTATTGGCTCATTAACCGAAATAAAGAAACATTTGACGCGCTGCAACACTTAAAAGGGACAAAATAACACTGGATGAAGTAAGATTAAACTTAAGTCAAGTCAACTTTGTTTATAAAAGCTTTACAATTAAAAAAAAAAACATTCACATAATCCAAAACACACTAACAATAAAATTAATAAATATATGACTAATAATAATAATAATAATAATAATAATAACAATGAGTATTTGTAGGGCGCTTTCAATATCAATTTGAAATTTGTCAGTAGAGTAGATTATTTTGTATTATTTTTTAAGTAACCGTCATTGAAGTGATACGAGTCACGAGTTAGGTTTGTTTAATAAAGAATTAAAAATAATTTTTAAAGAGAAAATTAACCTAATTTTGAATTCAAAATGTAAAAAACTAAATTGTATTTTTATTTTGTGCCTGGAATAATCATGGGGGTGCATATATTTGCGGGAGGCTGTTATTCGTGTAAATATGGTGCAGCAACAAATCAGATATGAAGGAAGTGTGAAGCGTTCTAACTCCGAGCTTCTCCCACAGATCCTGCGAATATGCACGCGCTACACTCCCGATCAGGACACCATGACGTTTTCAGACGGTCTGACTCTGAACCGCACGCAGATGCACAACGCCGGCTTCGGCCCGCTCACCGACCTGGTGTTCGCGTTTGCCAACCAGCTCATTCCCCTGGAGATGGATGATGCGGAGACGGGGCTTCTTAGCGCCATCTGTCTGCTGTGTGGAGGTACTGCAGCTCCTCATGTTTCACGCATCAAACACAAAATGTTGCTTTTGAACGTTTGTACGTTTTTGTACAATGAACCTGAATTCCGACATACAAACGGATTTCAAATCAAATAGAGGAGGATTCATTTACTTTTTTTTTTCTTGGTGTTGTTTCCCCTTTGACTTTAAAACGTTGTTTTGTCACCACTTGTAGAAATCTTTCCTCTTCCTAAAAGTTCATCTTAGCTTCTTATTTTATTTCTTGTTTTTTGTTGTCAATGTTTTTTTATTCATTGTGTTTCTGTTTGTTGCCTCTCAATGGGATTTGTGTTCCGTTTTTATTATCCTTCATTTTTTTTAGCAGCTTCTCGTCTTCTCATCCTTCACTGTATAAATGTCGTTTCAACTCTGAATGAGAATTGTCTCTTAATCTGCGTCATATCTGTTTCACACTTTGCGTTGTCGTTTTTCACCGTGTCCATTTGTTTCACTGCAGTGTCTCATTCAACCACGTTTCTTTTTCTAGTCGAGTCTACGTTCTTCTTTCATAATTGTTTTAAGTTTACAAAGTGTAGGAAGCGTGTTCACTTTCAGAAGACTATGTGTAAGATTAAAATGGTGCCTTTTTAGACCAACGTGACCATCGAGTGTGTAATGCTGTTGATGGTGAAGTCGCTGATCGGAATGATCAAATCTCTACTTCTGTTGTAGACCGTCAGGACCTGGAGCAATCAGACAAGGTGGACGTGCTCCAGGAGCCGCTGCTGGAGGCGCTGAAGATATACGTGAGGAAGAGGAGACCCCACAAACCGCACATGTTCCCCAAGATGCTGATGAAGATCACGGACCTGAGAAGCATCAGCGCTAAAGGTGAGACTCTCCGGGACAATCGCCAGAACCCAGTGCCACTCCTTTCTCGTCTGGTTGCAGGAGCGGAGCGAGTAATAACGCTGAAGATGGAGATCCCAGGCTCCATGCCTCCTCTCATCCAGGAGATGCTGGAGAACTCGGAGGGTCTGGAGGGAGGGACCGCGGCGAGGGCGGGGGGCGGAGGCGGAGGAGGAGGAGGAGGAGGAGCTCCACCAGGAAGCTGCAGCCCCAGCTTGTCCCCCAGCTCGGCACAGAGCAGCCCCTCGGCCCATTCCCCTTGACTCTGACCTCCCCGCCGGGCTCCATGCAGAACGCAACTGGTTAGGAACCAGACACAAGTCATAGTCGACCAGTACCAGAGACCAGAATTCGGGTAGACTTTGAATTCGGGGCGACCGGGCCCAAATCGAACAGTCAATCTGACCGGCTTTCATTACGTGAAGACCAACTGAGTTCCACACAGGCTGAGCCTGCTCCAAACTCACATCGTCATGACAACCACCAGCGATTCACACGGGCCGCTCGCAGATGTAGGAGGAGATGGGCTGAAGATGGTGTCCAGAAGCAACTCCGTTCAGTGTCTTCCTGGCTCTTCTCACAACTCACCAACCGCTAAGGTCGAGGAGACTTTCTTTCGTCTCGTGACTTGATTTTATAAATCTCAATCCCTCAAAGGACATAGGACATCGATTCTGGAAGTCTGGGACATTTTGAACTCTACAGTTTTGATTCTGTTTCTTTGTTTCTTACAAAAAAAGATTTATGAATATATGAAATCTATATTGACAAATATGAGATTTGACATTTTCGTTGTAGGTGGAATGCGAAACATTTTTTTTTTTTTTGCTTTTCTTTGTCTCACTTTTCTCTAGAGTTGAACATGGTTATGGTCGACCCACTGTTACTCACTCACTCCACTGTCCAGGTCGGTTCCAGGCCGGGACAGATTGTTCTGTTCACTTTATGCACAAGGGCACACGAGCACTGAAAAAAAAACTGATTTGAGATGTGAAAAGTGTGAGTTAAACACAGCCGTGTCCCGTGAGGCGGTAAATGATTTGGAGATGAGAAATGAAGGATCTCACGTCAACAAGCAGCTTACCCTAGTCATGTAATGTGTACAAGATCTCGGTTGTAAAGCTCCTGTAGCCTTTTAACATTGTTTCCTAATTAACTTTTTTTTTTTTTTTTTTTTTTTTCTCGTTTTGTAATCGTGCAGACCCCCCTTTTCCACAGTATTAGATAATTATAAACTGAAAAGAAATGATAAAAATATGAAACCTATTTTAGCTAAATCTTTTTTTAATCATTTCAGGAGTACTGAATATGTACCGAAAATTTAGCATTTCACACAAATCGTCATGCAATTTCATGCCTTTCTTTGTCCACCGGAATCTCTAAAGAGAAAAAAAAAAATAGTGGTAGATGTATTTATGTTGCACGCTGAAATACTTCCACCACCACATTTTCTGTAATTTACAACGCCACTGCCTCTGCTCTTCTGCTACAGTCATGTCAAGGGACAGTTCACGCATAAATATGGGAATTTTACAAATATTTTGCTCTTGACTGACCCCTAGTGGACGTTGTTTTTGTTTAATTCCTGCTCTTTACTGACACCTAGTGGACAGACTTTTAACATTCGCTATTGACTGACGCTTTATTTAGGTCCTGCTCTTGACTGACACCTAGTGGACAGTTTTTGACGGACGCTTCATTAAAGTTCTGCTCTTGACTGACACCTACTGCACGGTTCTTTAAATTCACGCTCTTTACTGACACCTAGTGGATAGATTTTTAACATGCGCAAATGACTGACGCTTAATAGACGCTGTTTTAAGTTCCCACTCTTTACTGACACCTAGTGGACGGTTCTTTAAATTTCTGGTTTTGACCACTTCTGTCAGTGAGACTGGACTGTTCTAAAAGTCCCTCTTCTCTAAATTCCTTCTCTTGACTGACCCCTAGTGGACAGTTGATGTAAGATTTTGCCTGAAGTGTCCCTTTAACATCCTTCAGCAACAACAACAACAACAACACTGCCTCTGTGTGACAATCACTTTAACTCAATCTCACGCCTCTGCTCACTCTCTAAAGAATACGTTTTTTTTTTTTTACTCAGACCCAACGTACTGTAAACTCTTGCCAATTCTGAAAAACCTCGAGGAGACCTCCGACCGTTTTCGGGATGGTGTTGCTTTCTTCTGGTGGGCGTCACTTTACACCGAGTCTGCATATCATTACTGTAGCCGTCTACACCAGCTTCCTCTCCACACGGTTCTCTGCAGACGGGGTGTGAACTCTATGCACAGAGCTCCGGGCTTTTCACTTCTACCTGTTCTGAAAATCACGGGCCTCTTCCTGTTGCTCACTGGATCCTGCGTTCAGTTCCACTGTCCATCGGTTCACTGCTGTGGAACAGACTCTGTACCCCTTTAACGCTTGTGTTACCGTCAAACGCACAACTCTTTGTTTCCTCGGGTCCCTGGACGATAGGAGTAATGTTTAATAAAGACTTCTGTTTCGTGTGTTTCCGAACATTTGGAGTGTTATTTGTCTGACGTTGAGTGTGGCAGTTTCCTATTTCGGCTGAAGTTGTTTTGTGGTTTTTTTTTTTTTTTTTCTGAGTAAATGACTAGAGAGAGGAAAAGGAAGACATGTGAAAGTTCCTCATTTGATTTGGTGCGAGTCAGAGAAGCACTTTACATCGAGCGATGAGAGACCAGGACTAAAATGCTGAGACCACTTCTGGGTTTGACCATTGGTGAAGATGCGTTTCCACTTTTTTTATACATTAATTTGTTTTATTACTTTAAATCTAATGTATTTACTTATAAGTTCAGAGTAATGAAATGCAGCTTAGGTCTAGTGGTTTACAATGGCAATTCTGTTACAAGAAATAGTTGACTATATAAATACTTAATACAGTTAATGTTTATAATGTACAAAAATAATGTAACAGAAAGTTAAATGTATGTGTTGTAAATTATTACAGTAAAATGATGTCTCGCGTTTCTCAAGTGGCATTATAGTACGTAATATAATAAATGATTTGTAAACCATACACTAAGTAGTAAATATCAGGAATACAGTAATTCGTTTTTCTCATCTGGATGTGTCGTTTTGTAAAAGTTTGTGAATCACAGAATATTTTTATTACCCATTTATATAATAAAATTAGAATTACACTCTGATCAATACTTCAGAACATGTATAGTATTAATGATATCTTTTTGTCTCGACAGTGCTGGTTTTAAACCGATTCCTGTTTACTAGTGAGTATTATAAAATAATTTTTGTGAAAAATTGAGCTATTTTGATTGACGTTTTGTCACCAAACAACCACAAAATATACTGCATTTCATTGAGATTTTATGTGTCAGATTAACACACTGTAGCACATTCATGTGAAGTGGTGGTGAAATGATGGTTTGCAACGCTCGGCTGGTTTGCAGCTTTCGCTACTATTAAAGCTGCAACTATTCTGGTGTTTGTCTCTATCAGTTTGCTCATCTAGAGACTAAAACTGTTAGGTCTAAATTCTAATTTGCCAAACGGCTCAAGTTCATCAGATTAGATTCACATCTACTGATGCACATAGAAAAAAAAATCATTTGATCAAAACGTCTCCACTGTCGCTCTGGTTGTATGTTCAAGGATAATTGTTTTTCCTGGAATTAATCTTCGCTTCAAGGCATTTGCTGTTTTTCTTGGATTGCTTAATGTATTTAGCTACACGCTTTACCGTATCAAATGTGATCCGCTTCCCTGTCCTGGCTGAAGGAAAACATCCCCACAGCACGATGATGCTACCACCATGTTTCACTTCTGGGATGGTGTGTGATTGCCAATTCCCATTGCATTCAGTCCAAAAGGTTCAGCTGTGGCCACATTCTTTCACGTGTTTGCTGTGTTGTGAGCAAGGTTCTTACAAGGTTTGTGGGACTTAAACCCCATGTTTGTGACTTTAAGTTGTCCTGTGGATTTCTGTAAGTCCGACCATGGTCGAGCTGCTACATTTGTCAAATTATTTAATGTTGTTGTTTTTTTATTGTATTGTTTAGTGAGTTCCTTGGTTTTTATTATGATGCTTAAGTAAAACTAAAAATGATTGTTTGTTTTTTTTAAAGATAACAAATTGTTGGGAAAAAAATAATGGAATATTACTATTTTTCAAGTATAAATACTTGATAAAGATACTTATAAAGACTATTTTTCCAACTATAAATAATTGCAAAATGTTCTTTGTCATTCTGCTAAAATGTTAATGTTGATCTCAAAAACCTCGGTATATCAGCCTGTAAAAATAGAGTTAAAATTGATGAAGATATTTTATTAGCCGTATTTGTTTTGCATGTACACTGACAGTGTAACTGAATTATTATTGGAGCAGAAACATTTTGTTGCTGTTGTTTGATAGATGGAGAAGTTGAACTGGTGAACGATTGGCTAATACCGGACTCTTGCGCTGGGAAAGTCCAGGTCCGTCTCAATGGCACGTGGGGTGCGGTTTGTGAGGACGTCTGGGATGTGGATGACGCTGCCGTGGTGTGTAAAGAGCTTGAGTGTGGAAGAGTGGTTTTTGCAGATATTGGAGGGCTTTTTGGTGAAAGAACGGATCCAGTCATATTAAGTAAAGTGAACTGTGTGGGAAACGAGACGTCGCTTACAACATGTTCTTCAGAAAAGTTTGCATCAGACAGCTGTCTTCAAAAAAGCGATGCCGGAGTCGTTTGCACAGGTACAAGTACTATTTCTTACCAAACAGTAAAGAGAGTTTTGATTTCATGGTCTTTGCGATTTAGGGAATGTTCCATCAAACCACTTAAATAGTTCGAATCATTGGATTCTTCTAAATGTACAGTAATGGGAACATAACTTTTTGTTGGACCCCTCTTTGCCACCAATATATATATTTTTTTATGCTCATTTTTGTTATAAAGTTACATTTAGTAGTATAGTGTTGTTATTTACCGTAATTTGAAAGTGACTGATTTTCAGCTGTGACGTAGAAACTCATCAGCTATGATGTGGGCCGTCGTCTTCGCAACAAACCATTTGCACAAAGAAAACCACAGTAATCTGCTGGGTGACTGAAAAAAAATAAATAAATAAATAAAATACCAGTACAAAAATAATTTATTTGGGCCAAAGATAGTTTACGAGGGCCAGATCAGCATAATGGCTGTCCTTAAAGGGCCGGATGTAACTTATAAATAAATCTAAATGTAATCAAATGTAATAAATGTAATAAAAATAAATGTAACTACTCCTTAATGTTAAATAACTCATTAATTATTATAACAATAGTGACAATTGCAGTTGCGTAGAAAACCTGTTTGTTTGTTGCTATTAAAATAGTCCTTTAAAATGTTGTCAATTTATAAAAACACACATAACTCCATTAATAAAGGATTAAAATAAAGAAAAATAACATAAAACTGTGGAAACATAGCCCTGGCTACAATAGTCAAATGGCATTGTGGGAAATGTAATTTTGGTCAATGCACACTCTTAATTACATTTTGGCATTTATTATTTTTAGACACCAGGAGTCATTTTTTTTTAATGAAGCTGCTTTCCGAGTTCCAGTGTTTTTATTCCTGTGGCCTTTCCCAGGTTCTATAGTCTTCCTCATGTGCGGTGCGGCGGCTGCGGTGCTGTTCGTATCATCTGCCGTGTTTGTTGGTTTCCTGGTGAGGATGGTGAAGAAACGCAGGACTGGAGACGTCAAAATCACATCCAGAGGTGAGACGCACACACACAAACACATAAATTCACTGCTTTTATCAATAATCAATCCATTCCATCCAAAGCTGAAGTCGTCATGTCAGACCTTTCTGATGCCGACTATGAGATTGTGGATTTTGAAGAAGAGCCTTGTGAAGACCAGAACTCAGACGACGACTACATAAATGTAATGCAGGAGGAAGAGTCTGAAGACGACTATGTGAATGTAGAAGCAGACGGGGATAAGAACTTTGATCAGAACTATGTCATCGCCGACACAGATGGTTCTGAAGACGACTACGTGAACATGGAAGCAGATGAGCATCAGAACTATGATCAGAACTATGTCATCGCACAGAATGATGATTCTGAGGACGACTATGTGAATGATGACATCACTGCTGGTGCACGTAGATATAATTGTTTCATAATAAAGGCTCAAATGTGATGAGCATTTGCTGGCTACCAGTCTCCAGATCTTCACATCAGCCTGTGTATTTCTCCATCATCAGGCTGCAGAAAGCACCAGAACCTCACGTCTAAAACCTATCGTGGTAAACCAAGCCTAACTTCATCTCTTCATCTCCACCAGAATAACGTAAATTATTACGGTTGAAATTTGGTGTTTTTTTTTTTTTTTAATTTTAATAGGAGATATTACATTTCTATTGAATTCCCATTTTACAACACCAGTAGTTTGATAGAGATTAATTTTGACTGATTGTTCTCGAAAATTACAATTTCATTTGTAATTTGTTTGAAAACACTCACGTATTTTCTTTCTTTGATAAACCGGTTTATTGCATCCTTGTAATTTTAGATGAATATATTTCCATGTTGGGTTTATATTTGTACACGGTTCCGTGAAGTAATTTACGATTAAACGTAATAATAAAAGTAAAAGAGAAAAAGGCGCAACCGTCCGGTCGTGGGTGTTTTTTTCAAACGGCCGTCTTCTGATTGGCTAACCTCATCCCGCCCCGTGATTGGCTGAAGCTCCCGGAGCGTCGTATTGGTTGAAAGCGTTCGGCAAGTTGTGTCAAGCTTTTCACTCTCCTACGTTTTTCCCTCAAACTTTCCTCACCTTTCTCCACACGAAGCAGAGATGGCGAGCGTCAGCAGGAGCGCGGAATGCGGTAACATTCTTTCGCTTTCCTCGTCGCTTTTTTGCCGTTTCATTTCACAAACTTTGACTCCGTGTACATTGACGTGAACGCTCCAAGCGCGAGACCGGATTCATTTCCTTATTGTCGCCCTTGAAGTCGGGTAATAATCGTGATTCAGAGTTCACAGAAAATGAGATTTTCAAACTTACAAACAAACTAAACGCACATCAGCGAAACAATGGCTCTTCTCACTAAATCTGTTGTGTTCCCCTCAGGAAATGTGGAGATGGACGGCGCTTCAGGTGGAAAGCCAGGTAGTGTGCGGTTTAATCTGGTGAAGACACGGTAATGGAGTCAGAGCTGCACAGGTTTCTGCACAGACAACTAGCAAAGCACTGCCGACATTTCTATAGTGACCCTGAAGAGCTTCAATACCTATTTGCGAGGCCATTGAATTCCAGTTAAACCTGGTGCTCAATACACAATACAGGTTTGACCTCATTGTTTGCGCTGAACTTCAAATCTTCCATCCACAATATGTCCCTTAGACCACAACGACACACAGATACCTCAGTCTCAGCGGGTTGGACAACTTACACTTTTACAAAAGCAACTGTTGTTGTTTTTTTGTAGCAGTTGTGGTCCATTGGGATGGAGTTGGATCTGTAACCCACCCGTTGCAGGTTCAAATCCCATTCTGAGTGTCTTTAAGCCAAACTCATGCCCCCTGGACACCATGACTTAAGGCTGCCCACTGCTCTGGTTTGTGTGAGCAGTGTGTGTGTAACTTCGCTGGTTACAAATACAGAGCACAAGTTCAACACAGCCCCTAGTCACCATATTGACAAACTTGCCTCAATCAATTTGAAACTTTTTTTTTTTTTCCCCCGAGGAAATCAATAAGTTGTCACGTATTAGAGATTGAGATTTTCCTCGTTTGTGATTTTTGTCTTGCAGGCGTAGAAGACATCACTGAGACGGACAGTCGCAGTCAAAGGTAAGACGTTCTCCAACAATGCTAGACTTCGAAATTATGTAAATAAATTAGATTTAATTAAACTAGATTTCCATTGTGTGTAAATGTGCATGTAAAAAAATGCAAACTGATCTAGTGTGTTTTTGTCCTTGTCAGTATATTTAATATGGATCCTAATCAGGAATATAAAACGACGCACAAGAAGCGAGGAATGGCTCTGATTTTCAACCACGAACACTTTCATTGGCAGCTGATGTTGAACAGCCGCTCGGGAACAAATGCCGACAGGGAGAACCTCGTCAGAAGGTATTCAAAGGATTTCACCTTCACTTTCTGTTTTACTCCCGGCTGTTTGTGCGAGAGCTTCGAGAAGCGGGAGAGAAGCTTTCACAGAACAATTTCTATCATCGCAAAGGTCTTTTTTTTTTATTGACGTATTGACGTGAGACGTCACCTGGTTTTCTTTCCAGGTTTAGAGAGCTGAATTTCGAGGTGAAGGCTTATGACGATCGAAAGAAGAATGATGTTCTGAAGATATTATCAGAAGGTATGTTAAAACCTCTTTCAGCCGTGCTTTCTTAAAGGTAAAAGCAATTTAAGATTCCGTTAAGCTGGACCTTTTTTGTTTGACCTCGTTTTCACTTCTGCTTGACCTAATTCCAGCTGCTGCTGCGGACCACGTGGACGCAGACTGCCTGGTGTGTGTGATTCTGAGTCATGGCGAGAATGGACATGTGTACGCCCAAGACGGCACCATCGACATTCAGGAAATCACCGATATGTTTAAAGGCGACAAATGTCGTAGCCTTGTAGGGAAGCCCAAGATCTTCATTTTGCAGGTAGTTTGCAGGTTACACTATCTTATCAATGAACGTGCTTCTAGTGAAGCAACTTCTTTTTTTTTTTTTTAACACAAGGCTTGTCGTGGTGACAAACACGACGACCCGGTGACACCGATGGACGTGGTGGACAGTCAGATGGTCAACACTGTGGAGGTGGACGCAGGCGTTCTCTACACTCTTCCAGCGGGCGCCGACTTCATCATGTGCTACTCGGTGGCTGAAGGTCAGTGCTTTTCTTCTTAAACTCTCTGGATCCAGACGCACCACACAAGCGCGCAGAACACCAGACGAGATCCACACTGACGCGTTTTGTTCTGCTTTAAAGGCTATTATTCTCATCGTGAGGTCATAAATGGCTCATGGTACATCCAGGATCTGTGTGAGATCCTCAAGCGTCATGGTTCCACTCTTGAGTTCACAGAGATCCTGACCCTCGTGAACAGAAAAGTCTCCTTGCGCAGCGTTTGCAATAGTAAAGACCCCAAGGCTATAGGCAAAAAACAAGTGCCCTGCTTCGCGTCCATGCTCACTAAGAAACTCTTCTTCAGGCCCAAGAGCGAATGAGCGGAAAGATTGAGCAGTGTCTCAGGGAACAAAGGGCTATGATTTAACTTATGCTCAGTCAACTCTTATAGGTTTTTTAAAAAGGGAATTTACACAAGTTCATGTTATAAAGTTTGAACTCTATTTTTAGATTTTTTATTTTAATGGTGTTTTTTTTTTTTTTGCCTGTTGCAAGTTTTTAATTAAAATGCATTCGCAATAAGATGACACTAACAACATGCATCTTTTCACAAGATATTTTTCACTACAAAATACAAAAATATTTAGTAAAAATGTCCATGTGTAAATCAATATGGCAATTGTTTTTGAATGAATGTGGTACTGAATTTGTGTTGATCCTCATCTCAACTGCTCTGTTTTATAGGCCATTTTATCTTTTATATTGTTGGTTTGTTGAATCTGTTGTGGTAGTAATGGGATTATGAAATGATCAATGTTGGACAGGGGTCTTGATTAATTTCTTACTAATCCTAACTCTAACTAATCATTTTCCGTAGCTGATCTTGGGAGAGGGATGAAGCTTTAAAACACTCGTTTAGGATATTTTTAGTGTTTACGTGAAAACCTACAATGTGACTTGTTTTTAAAGTGTATGTACCGTACATTGTTTCACTAATGATAATAAATGTTAAGATCAAGACCCTATGAGATAATGTTATTATTTATTTATTTTTCATGCTTTGTTTGCGAAATGTACATGAGCACAGCCAAGTCAATTCATGGCACGTTTTTTCCATTTCTGGGTCACATGGAGCTGGAGTCAAGCCCAGAAACTCTGGACCTGAAGGCTGGGCACACCCTGGATAGTTGGCTAACCAATCACAGACAGACACACCCTTGATAGTTGACCAACCAATCAGTGGAACACACATATTTTTAAGGAAGGTACATAGACTTATTCAGGTATTTATTTGAGACAGACAAGTACAGTAAATGCACATAAATGACAGAACACAAGCAGAAACCGCGTGAACGCTTCATTCAGGCTTCAAACACAGAGTGAGATGCATTTTCCTCTTAATTTTGCTGCATAAATTATGTTTCAATTGGTTCTTGCCGAATCTTGATTTCAACTACAGCTTTCCTACGGAATGTGCATAAAACACAAATCTAGCACAGAAATGAATCATGGGAGTGAAACGGAATCTTCATCCACACATGAGCAGTACGAGATCAGGTGACCAGAACGTTCCACACCCCAACATTAGGTAGCTTGAAAATGCACCGATAAAAGCTTTGCTCACGTTCTTTCATACACTAAATACAAGAGCCATTTCAATTATCAAAATATATATAGAATTTGCATGACTAATTGTTCTTTTGGAATGGATGATATAAACCCATCTCGTGATTGCCGTTGCCGTGTCAACTATTCAAAGCATAAAGCTAAACGCTCCGTTTTAAATTTAAACTACTTAAATGCATTTCCACTTCAAGCTTTAATCTTTTAAGACATCACAAAGTGCAACATGTGCCGTTTACGGAGCATTTTACGAACCAATCGATGGTCAACATATGGAATAATTCCTACGTTGAGAAGGTATTCAATTGGAAGTCGCTTGAGGAGAAAAGAAAAGCTGTCTACCACAGCCATTTATCGACTTGTGTCTGCGTTAAAATGACACAAGTCAGGATTTTCAAGTCTAAGGAAGCCGTACAGTTTCTCTATTTGGTCTTGATTCATAATTAAGACAGCAGAGCTATTGCACTTTTCTACAACCTCTTCTTCACCTACAGCAGAAGCTCGGAGGACTGCGTAGAATTATCGGGATGATTCGTGGAATTATCATTTGGAAAGGGTCATTTGTGCGAGAACATGAACGACGATCTTTAGCAAGCACGACTAACACGGCAATGAACGGATTCTGGATTCCATTTTGGAGCAAATGGACCATCCTGACAGCCCAGAGAAATCAAACAAGTGGATCACTGATGAAGTCAAACAAAGACGGAAAACTAAAGGGAGGACACGAAGACTTCCTGCTCCTTTCAGTAGCGTGTCGTGTACCAGTCGTTGTCGGTCATCTGCACCAGTTCGTTCACCACGTCCAGCAGGTTGCGGTTGTGTTTCTGCAGCAGGCGCTGGTTCAGAGCGCGGTCGGCGAAGCCCATCTCCACCAGTACCGCCATCATGGCATCATGGGAAGCTGCATCTTCTGGAAGCTTCACGTGCAAGAAAAAAAATTATTAGGATGTCAATTGGTCTTCCAAATGATCAACAATTGAGGTTTTTCATACTACCAGACTGAACAGGACATCTTTACTAGGGGTTTGTTTTCACGAAAAAAAAAAAGTGTTGACAT
This sequence comes from Paedocypris micromegethes, assembly GCA_028031935.1. Lineage (NCBI taxonomy): Eukaryota > Metazoa > Chordata > Actinopteri > Cypriniformes > Paedocypris > Paedocypris micromegethes. Next base: position 4,875,334 of record CM051506.1, read on the forward strand.
TTGTACAACAAAGTCGTACAGTCAAGCTCGTCAAAATGTTATTGGAATCTGAAATTACGGAGGAACTATTACTGTCATGAGCATATCGCACTAATGTCCAGGAATTGAATTTGACCCAAACATGGAAAAAACACATCAAAGCCAAACTGGTTTAAAGTTGCAAAAAAAATCTCCTAGATGTGGACACGTGTAGCGTCAAACCCATCGTTTCCAAAGTCTCTGTGAAGAGATATTTGCAATGTACGCAAAAATGCCACGTTGCAGTTAAACGATGGAAATGTACGCTGTGCATTCGGAGACGTTTATAGCACAAAGACACAAATGATAGGTTTGTCAGCAGTCAGACTTGGTTTTCACAATGGCATTACCTTCTCGGAGCCGGTCTGACCAGTGAACAGAGCTTTATAAGCAGAGGCGGCCACTGACAGCGCCCCCTTCACCAGCCCCCCAGTGATGCTGTTGGCTCTAGGACATCACAACAGTCCACAGTCACTAAATCACTCCATCTACCTCTGCACACACTCATGCCGTGACTCACCTGAGCTCCTCACTTTCAAACTTGACGGATGTGCTTTCAGACTGATCAGGCTTAGAATCTATGAGGAAACCAAGAACGTCAGGTGCGCAAGACACCATCATCTCTCCATCTTTCATTTCCTCGTTTCTCACCTTTCTGGTCTTCTGGCTCACTCGGGCCGTTCTCAGCGCTGGCTTCGGTTCCGTCCTTCTGCTCTTCAGCCTTGGTGCTGTAGGAACATATTTTGTAGGATTATGGGATGGCATCGCTGCTTTAGGCATTATACCGTTTATAATTTAAGACGTGTCATTTATAGTCAAAATATCTGAGAATTCTCACTGGTTTCTTCTTCCTCTAGTTTCAGTTTGTTGTGAGAACGTGAAGACTGGGAGTACGAACATGTGTTCCCGCCAAACACTGGATTTCAAAATGTTCTTTTTCACATTTTCATGGAAAATGACAATTTTCATTTCAATGTTTATTGCAGTGAGAGAGCTGAGGCTGTTGGATCTAGTGCATCTTTATGCTAACGAGCTAAGTTGCCATTCAGCGGCAACCAAGCACGCTCAATTTACATCCGAACGACAACAAATCTATCACGTTGTTGTCATGGCAACCAAATCAACGTGAGGTTTTTTTGCCTCTTCTTTGAACTCACCAGGCTTTGCCCGAGGGCCGAGGAGCCACCACAATGACCGGGGTCAGTGGCACCGTGTCCAGAGTCTGTGAGGCGCAGAGCATGTCGTTAGCATCCGCGCTAACCGTAGCGGCCGCGGGGCTGCTGACTTCAGTGGGCTCCATTGATTCCACGGTTTCCCCCTCTGCGGGCTCGTCTCCAGGCTGGGATAGGGCCGAGCTGTACATGGATTCCCCTAGTGGACGGCTGGTGTCAAAGCAATCGGGAAGGATGATGATGTAGTCTTCAGAGGAGGCAGATGATGTTCTGCTGCGCATTCCCTTAACCGCTCCAGAGTCCTTTAGCTCTTCCTTCCTAAGCAACTCGTCCTCTTCCTCCTCCACTTGCTCCCCGTCAACAGATTCCACTTGGATCTGCTCGATGTCAGACTCGTGACCCTCGTCTAAACGGGACAGATCAGTAAGAAGAACATCAAGGGAACTTCAAGGCTTGAAAGAAGCACCACGTGGAGCAGGAACCTGTGCTGATGAAGGCAGGAATGGTTAGCAGAGGGAGCGCCATCTCCGCACTGTCTGTCTGCGGAGGAGCCTTGTCCACTTTCAGAGGGGCCGGAGCAGAAATGAGGCCAGTTTCTGGAATGTTCTCTGCTTTCCTTTCACACAGAGACACTGAACCTTGAGGGGCAGGACGCACGACTAGGTAGTGAAGAAAAAGAGATTCAGATTGATTAACAGTCACCAAATGACACGGGGAAAAAACGAGATGATGTAACTTCTTTAGAAATTGCATCATCGTGTGTCTCTCTAGTCCACTGTAGACCGTTTCGACATTGTTTCATCACAATTCCAACCACATTGAATAAGGACGTAGGGCTGGGCAATTGATAAAAATCGAAATTCAGAACTTATAATCGTTACATTTTTCCTAGTCGTTTATATAGATTATTGTCCCTTTAAGGAAACATTCAGATGTAGAGTCACGTGACCCCGCTGCGCTCATCTGTTGTTTACATTGATACATTGCACATTAAAATATTTGTTTGCAGAATATGCTTATTATTATTATTAAATCTTATTATTAATGATATTATTATAAATGTTTTTTTTATTTTAACTGCTCATTTTCCATATAAATAAGAAAATATCAAAAAATAATTTATTCTGTTCCCAAATGTGCAAGTTATTTATTTTTTTATATTTGTTATTTATTTTAGGCACTGTGTGCTTTAATTTCATTGTTCAATAAATAAACAATCACTTTTCTCTATAAAAATTCTCATTTTTAATGCATACTGTACAAAACATGTCAGTGAACTATGCCGGCAAAACAACAAATAATAAAATAATAGTTAATTAATCATAATCGTGCCAAAATGTTAAATTAATCATTATGAATCATTATCATCATGATCAATTAATTTTTGGCATAATCACCCAGCCCTGAGGAAAACTTTACCCCAATTTATAATGTTATCAAAAGTAGACCGGAAAAGAAACTAAAAAAAAGTAGTTAACTTTGATTGAGAGACTCAATGGAGACGGTGAAAAATGAAGCCCAAATGTAAACTGTGTGAACTCAGAGGACAATAGAAGAAGCTGATTTAATTGGATAAAGTCCCAATACTCGGTCAAAATTATATTTCCAGCAGCTCAACTATAGGATGGATTCACATGCTACACTTCAAACTAGAAATTCGGGCTGGTAAAATGAAGCATTCCCGCTAACCTTTAGTCGGACATCTTCCACAAACCGTGCCATGTTCTGACGCTTCACCAAAGGTCAGAGAGCGAATCACAGATGGGCTCACAAACTGGGGCTCAATGATGCTCTCCTCCCCTTTCTCTTGTGCGGGGACTCCCTCAGCCTCCGTCCCCTGGACCACATCTGGAACAATCCACGCAAACATCTGATCAGCAATGACGAGTCGCGCTTTAAAACGGAGCCTTTAAAGCTCACCCAAGACTCCCTGAACTTCCGTCTCCTCTTGGATCAGACCCAAGGTTGCTTTCTCCTGATGAGGTCCGTCATGGGCCGGTGATATGCACGGGGTGATATCTTTGGAGAAAAGGATTTTGTTTGTGCATTATTTGATTTAGATCGAATCGGGATGAGCTTGTCCTGACCTGCAGGGGTGTTGTTGGGCACGCTCTCCAGCTCCTGCACGATATTGATGTCCAGCAATTCAAACGACAATAAATCCTACACAAGCACAGAAACAAAGCAGCACTGGAGCCACAGGTTCTTCCAGAAACACGAGGAAGAACGGATCAAAATGTGTTTCCTGGTGTCTGAGCTGAAAGCTAATAGGTCAGACCTGAGCAGTGAGAAGATCCACTGATGGAATGTAGAACTCCTGATCACAGTCCTGGTTGACAGACAGGAGTAGTTGGTCTTGTGAAGCCGCTCGCCGTTTGTCTTCTCTCGAGAGAGTGCGAGACGACTTCTCCTGGAAAGGTCAGAGAACGATGATCTTCCACGAATCTGTTTTCTGTATGTGACAGATAGAGCTGCACGATTCTGGGTAAAAGGAGAATCCCGTTTTTTTTGCTTAGAATAAAGATCACGATTCTTTCTGGATGGTTTATTATTTTAAATATTCAAGCCTGAAAATCAGGTTTTCAAAAAGAGATATAACAACACATATTACTAATTGCTTTAATTAAAAATAAATTGAATGAAAAAAATAATGCAATGTAAAAGTAATGTTGAAAAGATAAAAAAATCACAAACGTAATAAAAATAAACATTTACATGAATAAGTACAGTATTGTGTCCAGTTGAGGATAATAAGAATTGATTAAAATATTATCTCTGTTTAAAAGCAATTTTGAAATTACAACTTTTCAAACGATGATTATTTTAGGGGGGCTAAAAATTTTGTCCTCAACAGTATATGTTTGCTGTATGTGGTTTTCTGCGTGTAAACACACACTTCAGAATAAAATCCTTTTTCAGGTAGTAAAATGTTGGAGTTGATACTGTACCGTTATATTTAATCATTCGTTCTGCCCGTTTATTTTTTTTTTAAACTCGACTGCTGCTCATCTGACATACACTAGTGCAGGTAATTAGCGCCCGTGATCGCAGCTGCGCAAAACCACGGGTGGCCGTCCCGTGCGTCTCGCGTCATCACGCCCACGAGAGGCGGCCCAAAATACGGCAGAAGTAATGCAAGATCAAATTTCGTTTATAATATTTAAATGATCGATCGACTGAGTTTTGCTCGTCCGCGCGCATCGAGGGAAACTCAGTTGATCAATCAGAGTCACAATATGCAGAATCGTATGAATGCTGGATTCAGATCGTGAAGAGGCAGAATCGAGATCGCAATCTTTTAACGATTAATCGTGCAGCTCTAGCAGAATTGTATGAATGCTAGATTCAGATCGTGAAGAGGCAGAATTGAGATCGCAATCTTTTAACGATGAGTCGTGCAGCTCTAGTGACAGACTAACCTGTGGGGTGACGCAGGGCGACACCAGAAGCCCGTCTGCGCAGATGGCAGCAGGAGCGTGTGGACATACGACGATGCTGCACCACACACGTGGTCCGAACTGATCCCCCCGGTGCGCCAGACGCCAGTGGGACGTGTAGGTGCCTTCTAAGGTGGGCGCGCAGAGTTTCACGCTGACCACGCCCACCTGACCCGGCTGCAGCGTGGGCACGGCCACCTCCCGCCACCTCTCGCCGGACCCCACCGCCAGGTTCCCCCACATGAACTTCAGCTGTAGAAGAGTCACGTGAGCAGGGCGTGTGTGTGTGTGTGTGGCGTTGTGTTTCAGCCGTACCTTGGTCTCGGCGTCCCAGCAGACTCTGCCACTGTTCTTCATCTTCCAGTATTTGATGAATTTGGTCCCGGGACGCAGACGTGACCCATCGGGTAGGTTTTCATCCAGAAGCAAAGCTGTCATCGCTGGTACGGCGAGTGGGCACGGACGTTTAGGACGACTGCGATTGTGGGGGAAAATCGGATTGACATTTACATGCTAAATGGGAAACATTGCTGAATAGATCTTAATCGCCTCATCCTCCCAACTATAAGACATCCTTTTTTTGTATGTATTTTTAGTATAATTAGTTCAACAATCTGTCTAAACGTCTTTGGTTCTAAGGAACAGCGCCGCTTGCTGGATTGTCGGGCCATTACAGCCACTGGCTAAGCAACACTGACTGAGAATAATAATGAACTATGGCAAGCCAAACTAACATTTAAATCTTCACTACTGAAATATAAGTTTTGACAAGAGACAATTCACTAATACGCGTTTGTTACTGACAAACATGAGATGGGTCAAACCCATTTACAGAAACTTAAAATAAATTAATGCACTTTATAATTTTCTGAGGCTTATAAACATTATCTTTACTTGTCTTTTTTTCATACAAGGAAATAATGCTTGGTTTTGCACCTTATCATCCAAAATATAATTTAAATGAAATGCTAATTGGCTGATTATTGGCTCCTGTGACTCTGGAGTTAATAGAACACTAAAGGTTGTAGGTTCAAATCCTACAAAAACAAAGTACTTTCAATGCAGAATAAAATGAAAAAAAATACTCATTCTCTTGATCAAAAGAAAACAGTCTTACTCGGGACTGTTGGCCTGCGTGGCTCTAGGCTGCAGAAGAACAGGAGAAGAACTTCCTTCTCCAGGAACGCTCCACTGCAGGCCTCTCCTCTCCATGCGTAGCTGCTTCCTGATCTCCTTCACCTCCGCCTTCAGCTGACGCTTCTCGGCTTTTAGCCGCTGCTTCTCAGCCTTGCGGAAGCTCCTGTCACCCCTTCTGTAAAACCTTCAGGAGCACACGATGCTTAGATGATTCAACACGCACCATAGTGGGAGAAGAACCACAGACCTGCTGTGATCCGGCGCTGGGGAGCCGTGTTCAGGGATGGATAGGGGTGTTCTGGCCCTCACAAGGTTGTGGCTTGGGTCATGTGAGAAGCTGCACGGCTCACACAGAGTGCAGGAAGTACAGACGCTGTGCGATGGAGGAAAGAATCAAGGTCTGACTGAATCTACTCTGCCTCAGAAACATCTGAAGCGCTGTGAGAAGGACCTTCTGACCTGCACTGATATCCTCCACCTGTGGTCTGACCTCGGCAGCTGCTGCAGGCTGGAGCTGAACTGGGAGCCCCAGGCAAAGTGGAGGAGGAAACTTCTGGAACTTGTGCTTCAGCTCCCACCGGCTTATGGATGCAGCACTGTCCGGAGAACTCTCTACAGATCTTCTCCACTGCCTCCCGTACCACCTGATCCTTAAACTGTGGATTCAGAACGAGACGTGTTCGTCTGCTTGAAGGACGTTACATTTGAAGCGAAGGTTTGAAAGTGTTCGCGTACCTTTTCCATGTAAGATGTAAACCAAGCCGGCGGAGTCTTGTCTTCTGCCTTCCCACCTTTGAGTTCATTTACGATAACCTTCAAACGCAACAACTCTGATGTGCTTCAAGGAAATTATGGACTGGCTTGGAAACATTGTGATGGTCCAAAACAGTGGTGCCCAATCTTTCATGGTGGGCCAGACTTGTGACTTTGCTGTGAAGGTCACTATGAAGATCAAATGTGATTTTATTTAAAATTATTCTAGCTGCCGAGACCCATAATCCTATTGTGTTTTTCCGAATTTTTTTTTCAATGCGACGTCAAGATTGGTCCAGAACGTGACCCAAGATTTCTCTTCATCACAGAAATCGTTGGCAAACGTTATTCTGAGACTTTCCATTTTCACAAATTTCACATACAGTTTTTAAACAAAACAGTTCAGCATGAACAATGATGGGGACTTTTCTCTAAATATGTCCTTCAGAGCGTCTGAAGGTCGTCTCAGATTAAAAATTATTCTAATATCAGCGTACAGTCGTCCCCTTCCAAATTACCGAAATCACTAAATGAGTGCGTGATTGGAGAAAAACAGAGCTGGCCACATGTTAACACTATCACGGTCCAGATATGGCCCACGGGCCGCAGGTTGGGCATCACTGCTGAAAAGTATATGTATAAGATCTCACCAGTCCTTCCTCTGGGACGGCCGCCTGGACTCTGCGACTCACCACTTGTGCCAATGTTGGACAGTGCTGAGGAGGCCTGAATCCCTTCTTCGGTTCTCCAACAGTCCCTGTTTTCACCTGGGCCAAGCCCACCCCAGACCCCTGAGGTGGACCTGGTCCGGGCACTCTGGTGGCATTGCTCCTCATCTCATAAACGTTCATCTGCAGTCTGTTTCCCTGCCGAGCAGCGCTCTACAAATGCAGACGTCATTACAGCAGTTGTTCTCTTTAAATGAGCAAAATTATGACTTCAATACCTTCAAGGCTTCTTCATATTCCACTGAGAAAGAAAAAAGCAACAGTTGATTCAGAAATTACATTCAACATTTTTTTTTGAATGGTGGATAGTAAATGACACACTTACGCTGACTGTTGACTGAAACCTAGTTAATGAGAAATGCATGACTGGGTTAGTAGTTGAAAATAACGAAACGAAAAAATATCACATAATCGCTCATTCGACCTCACCTCTTCGTTCTCCTCATCGTAATATGTCAACTGTAAGCTACACAGACCGAACGATCTCTTCACCTAGGAAACGGAACAACACATAGAAGTTCATTCAAAGTCTCTCAAAAACGACTTTTCACGTTATTCGCGTCTATATATCACGTAAAATGTCGTGATAGAGCAAAAAGTACGTCTATAGCAAACCGTGTGTTTATGTTCAATATACGTTTAATATTTGTGTCGCCTAGTGAGGGAGCTCAGGAGTGTTCCAGACACGGTATGTTAAAATGCCATAGGACGTCACAAATATGAATTGTCCTCCGAGTTGAAGGTCGACACATGACGGGTGTGTTTAGAACCTGTTCAGAAAGAGTAAATATGAACATGGCGCTTAAGCTGGTCGCAATGGCAACGCTTTCTAAGTCATCACGATGAGCTAGTGCGACGTGATCAGATCTGACACACATCACAATGTCTAGCGATCTACACACACACACACACACACACACACACACGTCCCCCGGAAAAGACTCAAGGTGAATAATCTCGCCGACATCATCATCCTCCGCTTACCATGGCCTCCATAGATTCCCAACTCTTCGTCTCCGAGCCAGACAACAAGAAACTCTTCGTGTTTCCTCGGAAATTCACCTTGAGATTAATATAGAAGTCCATGGTGGGGACGTTAATCCGAGCGTTGCATAGGTGAAAGAAGGAAAGCGTCGATGATTCACTCGGTGCTGGCCTCTAGATATATGATCAAAATGATCCTGTATGTTTACATCAGCTAACATCTAAACACGCCCACCCCATCAGCTGACAGGAAAGCGCGTGACGTCACAGAGTTTGAAGCCTTGGGAATGAAGGGAATGTTGTGCGCTGTAACGTCGAAACGTCCTCTTTCAATAAGAAAGCGATTTAATCGATAATTAATAATTTGATAAATGGTATTTACTCTGTGAATTTCCCTTTTATTACGTTATTGTTTAGTCGTTTTCTTTTTTGTGGCTTTTTCCCTTCGAAATCACAGCATTTAATATTCGATTGTTTATTGTATTTAGTAAAGTGTAGCTTAATCTTGTATCAAATTGGCTGCTATGTACTTGCTGCTTTGTTACTAAAAATAATTCAAAGCGACAATGGTGGCGTTTTTCCAATTTGTGTGTACTATTTCGCTATGCTGTGCTTGAATATGTTTCGTTCATTTGTTTATTTATGACTTTTTTAAATTCTTCCTCGTATTAATAATCGTTTTATTTGTATCGATAAATAATCACTGATTATATTCACAAATTATTTTCTGAGGCTTCTAACATGACATTGCCACTGCTGTCCTCTAGGGGCCGCCGTGTCATTAGTCTTACTTTACAAAAGAATTGACGTTTTCGGGAGTTTTTTTTTTTTTTTTTTTTTTTT
>CM051506.1:4884410-4941926 GCA_028031935.1 Paedocypris micromegethes
TTTTTTTTTTTTTTTTTTTTTTATCGTTTTGCTTTTATCCATTTTTAATAATTAAAACCATGCCATTTATAGATTGTGCCATTAATAGATCGCTTATGTAGTGTGTTCATCCTTCTAAAAAGAGTTTCCACCGTGATTTCCAATGTAATTTGTACCGACCTTAAAACACAAGTTTGTTAATTTGGGGTCGTGTGTGCCCCAGCCCGGGTGGGAGTGGTTAGAACGTTTACTAGACATCTCTTATAGTACAGTATATAACCCCCAGTCCCACATATCGTGCCTCAAGACTCGAGCTCCAACCACAGGGCTGAGGTCGCCCACGCCACCATGAATTCGTTGCTGCAGTACGCGCTGCTTCTTCTGGGACTGAGTTCGCTCATATGCAACATCGTGTTACTGTGTCTGACCGCGAACAAGGTTCCCGCGTGTCTGTCAAAGCCTCAGGACGCGCTGAAAGTCAAGCACTCTGACAAAAGTCTCGTCTTCGCGGACCTCAGCGCGGATGAGTACAACTCCGTCCGCGACTACATGTGGTCCCAGAAAGAGCTGAGCATCTCCCGCTCGCTCCTGTCCAAGCCCTCCGAGAACTTCATCTTTCTCATTGACCTCCTGCTGCCGAGAAAGGCTGCCGTGCTGAGCTACCTGGACTCCGGCGGGCAGAAGCCTCCGCGCGAAGCCTCGGTGGTGGTGTTCCACGGAGCGCTCGGCTGCCTGAAGGAGTACGTGGTCGGACCGTTACCTGGACCGCTGCGCCACCGGGATGTCACCCGGGAGAAGTACAACACCCCGAGGCTGCCCTTCACCGCCCGCCCGGTCATGATCGGAGAGTACGCGCAGCTCTTCATGCTCCTGGATGGGGTTTTCCACCGACTCAAAAAGCCTCTGAGGGAAAGTTTTGGTTACATCCCCAAAAAAAACGAACTGCTGCCGTTTGAGGCGATGCCCAGAGGGATCAGCGCCGGCGACCGCAAGACCTGGGTGTCGTTTTTCCGCGACTACAGTGGCATGTACATCCATCCCGTGGGCTTCGAGATGCTGGTCAACCACCAGAGCAGCAACACCTCAAACTGGACCATTGACCGGCTGCTGTATAACGGCCAGTACTACGACAGCGTCGAGCACTTTTTAAAAGTCTACGACGAAAACAAGCTGAGAAAGATAGTCTACAGGGACACTCCAAACTTTGCTTCTCTGAAGCCGAGGGAGAAGCCTTCTGGTTTAGGACCTCACCAGTATTATCTCCAAGGTAAACGCTTCAGCGTCAAGAACAACCACGTCGTCTACCTGGACTGGAGCTTTGCGTTCGGGATGAGCTCTCTGACCGGAATGAAGGTGTTTGACGTCCGTTTTAGAGGAGAGAGAATAGTGTATGAGTTAAGCGTGCAAGAAGCCATGTCCGTGTACGGCTCCATCACGCCTGGGATGATGCTGACGAAATTCCTCGACTCCAGCATCGGAATTGGCCGCTTTGCTCATGAGCTGGTGCGCGGGGTGGACTGCCCACACCTGGCCACATACGTGGACACCTACCGTTATATTGACACCAACGTCACGCAGAGATTCAGAAACTCCATTTGTGTGTTTGAGCATGACATCGGGCGACCACTGAGACGACACTTCTCAGATTTCTTCCATAACGGTTACGGGGGGATGGCCAACAGCGCACTGGTTTTCCGCACTATCACCGCCATAGGAAACTACGATTACATATGGGACTTCATTTTCTACCAAAGCGGTTCCGTGGAGGCCAGGGTTCATGCCACTGGCTACATCTCATCCTCCTACACGGTTGATGGAAACGAGAAGTACGGGCACCAGGTTGCACCAAACGTCCTTGGGAATATCCACACTCATTTCATCAACTTCAAAGTCGACTTGGATATCTTAGGTGAGCCGATGCTGCTTATATGTGCGATTTATCCCTGCTTACTTGTTGTTTCCATGCTTGTAGGTGTGAAGAACGTGTTCCAGACTAAAGATATGGTTTTCAAGGAGGTGGAATTGCCATGGATGACAGGACACACGGCACAAATCCCTCAGCTTGTTGAGCATCAAATCAAGACGGAGAAAGAAGCCGCACTGAAGCATAACACCAAAACCCCACGGTATCTTCACATAGCCAGCAACCGGACCAACCGCTGGGGTCACAATCGCTCCTACAGACTCCAGGTTCTAAGCTTCGCTGGAGATCATATTCCTGAAAGTGAGCCTGAGGAGAACTCCATGTCCTGGGCCAGGTCAGTCTACCACTGTTGTGTTCTTGTTTCCTCATGGTTTATCATCCTCTACATTCTTCTTCTCATCTTCTTCTTTTTTTAGATACAAAGTTGCCATAACCAAGCACAAAGATGAAGAGCAAACGAGTGGAAGCTTATACAGCCAGAACTACATGCAGTCGTCTTTTGTTAACTTCAGCAAATACATTGAAGACGACGAGAACATCGAGAACGAGGTAATGATGAGCGATGTGCAAACGAGTAGAGTGGACCTTTATCTGTTAAAAAAAAAGTAAATAATTACTGTTTTATTTTGACAGATGATATTTATGCTGTTATAATATAATTGTGTAATATCGGTGTCAGTAAAAGTAATATTGACGTGTTTTAAAAGAATGCTGATATAATTGATTGTACACTGATATGGTGGTCTACAGCCAATCAGATCAAAGTGAACCATGATATAACGAGGGACACCTGTATTTACAGCACATGCTTTTAAACAAAATCTGATTAACTCTCTCTCCCTCACACACCCACACCCACACACACACACACTGAACATTTTTCAGGACTTGGTAGCCTGGGTGACGGCTGGTTTCCTGCACATCCCGCACGCTGAAGACATCCCCAACACGGTCACTGTGGGCAATGGCGGCGGCGTCCTCATCAGGCCTCACAATTACTTTGATGAAGATCCGTCCATCAAATCGCCTGACGGAGTGTATTTCTCCCCAGGCTCCGAGAACGACTGTGAGTACAACAAAATGGCTTGTCTGGAGAAGAGCATGTGCAGCTCCACACCGGAGCCCTTCACCTACCACGGCTTTGAGGGCGTGATGCATTTTGAATGAGCAGGTTTTCTGATTAGACACTGGAAATTCGTCTTTAGTCGATAAGTGTGTACATATGGTTATGTTTTACTCAAAAATGACTAGTTTTTGCCTTTGACTGGCACTTTCGAAACTTTTTTTTATGTTTTTGTTACTCGGATGTGTAATTCAAGTTGTACTCGTTTTAAAGATTTGGTAGTGATTGTAGACACACATTGTTTTGACTTGCTATACAAATCCATTTTAAAGTGTTGTAATCGTTTTATAAAACTTGGAAAAAAACTATTTTCTTATGAAGATAATTGTCATAGCATTTTTTCCCATTTGCCTAGATGTGTAGACAAAAATCAGTTTGAAACACCCTCTCACACACACACACACACACACACACACACACACACACCTTTTATGCCATACATGTGTTGTATAATGTAAAGTAGTCCCTATTTCTTTGCAAAGCATTTTCATTTTTTGTTCTTCAATTTCTTTGTTTATGTGCAAGACGTTTTTGAGCCTCATTATTATAGTTTGACTTTTAATAAACGATTGGTTTTCACCTTAATATTATCAGGGTCTTTCTAAGCTCCACAGAACAGACGATTAATTCGTCCTGCAAACTGCCAGTGGAGGATAAACCTCCGTCAGGATGGATGGTTGTTTCTCCGTCACAGTATAAACATTAGGAGAGATATTCATTCACATTAAACAAATTCCAACTTTTTCTTTTTTTCTTTTCTGCGTCTCAGTGTGTCTCTACATCTGTTTCTCTCTCTTCTTTTGTGCCTTGCTTCCTCTATCTCTGTAACTATACACACTCTCTCTTTCCATCTCTTTCTACCCCACTTTGTTTCTCCATCTTCACTCTTTCTCCTCTGTCTCTCTCCCTGCATTTATCCCTCTATCTCCGTATCTATACAGTACTCGCTCTCTTTCTCTCCTTCTCGGTCTCTAATTATAACTCCCTTTTCCACTCTTCCCTTCCCTGTCTTTATCCTTTACTTCCTCTTCTCTCTTTCTCCCTTCTTCTTGGTCCATCTCTCTGTTCCACTCCTTTTCTCTTTTAACTCTTTCTATCCTTTTCTGTCTTTCTCTTTCCCTTATCCTCTTTTTATTTCATTCTTCTTTGTCCCTCTCTCTTATGCTCTTCCACTTTTTCTTTCTCACCAATTCTTTCTCCTTCCCATTTCTCTCTCTCTCTCTCTCTCTCTCTCTCTCTCTCTCTCTCTCTCTCTCTCTCTCTCTCTCTCTCTCTCTCTCTCTCCTCTCCCCCCCCCTTCTTTGTCTCTATTTATAACCCCTCTGCTTCACTCTGTGTAATTCTCCCAGTCGCTTTTCTCTCTACATTGATCTCTCTCCTTTTTTGTCCCTCTCTCTTGCTCTCTTCCATTCTTTCCCATTCTCTCCCTCCCTCTCTATCTTTTCCCTCGATTTCTCCTCTCTCTCTCTCCTTCTTTGTCTCTGTCACATTCTCTCTTCCTGATCTTTCTTTTTCGCACGCACACACACACACACAAATTTGTGCGATAAATGAATTCCAGATGCTGCATGCACAGAGCAGAAACCCAGTTAATAATGTGCACCATATCTCTGTTTATGCATTCTTTATGCCCCTATTCAATTAAGTGTTACACAACACCCGGAGATCCTTTAAGATCTGCCCCGGGTTCATGTAGACATTAGCAGACGACCCAACCGCCTCACTGTGACAAGAGCGCTGTAAACCGCACAGGAAACGTGTTTCCGAGGCGAATGTTTTGTAAAGTCCGCGTGACGTCCGTGTGGATGGAGCCGTGTTCTCCCCGTTACGGTCGAAGAATCCGTCTCCGTCTACACGTGCCTCACAAACTTATTTCCACATTCTGATGGCTTGTTTTGGGGCCTCTGGTAAGAAACAAGTGCAGAAGTATTGTATTATCCGACTTGATCTAAGAAACACTTATCAAAATCACATTTTTTGGTTTGTAGACTAAGACTCTGCCACATTTAATACTGAGTAGGTGTAAATAAGAAGCTTTTTCTTCTCAGAGGCTTCTTCATTACAGACGAAGTTTGCAACGGCAGGTTTGCAGGTGTGATTTTCAGGAAAAAGCCGGTGTTTTGTGTCTGCTAAAATGCGTGACTTTTAATATAAATGAATGCAGAGGCTTGAGTTTCAATTGTGTGTTTTCAAGGTCTTAAAATTTCGTAGTGCTTGAAAATGTAATGGTATTTTCTTCACGACAAACAGACAACAAATCTGACTGAATAGTTTGCTTTTTTAGAAGGAATATGAATTGAATAGATGAGACAGATTAGACAAGAAATTAGATTCTTTTAACAAGTTCAGATCTTTAACGCTTGAGCAATAAAGGAAACACATGTTTCGAGTCATTTGTGTATTTTGTTCATTTCTTTTATATTGACTGTACATGAACTGAAATTCACAGCCGACTAGACAGACAGTGACACTTGTGCAATTGCAAAGCCCAATTTTGTTTTTGTTTATTTTAGCAAAATATCATGTAAATCTTTTTACTGCTTCTTGTCAGATTTCATGGACTTAAATTCAATTTATTTCTCAAAAAACGTGATAAATTCAAAAATACACAATGTGGCGTGCAACATTTTTGTGATTGATATTTTACCCCTTTCCTTAAAGGCACATTGTATCTGTGGTGATATGTTTAAAATAATATAAAAAAAAGAATTGTTTTTTTTTTTTTTCGTTTTCTTTATATTTTTATTAGAACTATTGTGTTGAATCGAGAAAAAAAAAACGTTTTAAGCTTTCCTTCTGGTATGTAACAGTAAAGGGTTAAAACAATTAAGCTTCATTGTGATTGTGTTCAGGCAGACCTTTAAATATATATTCACCAGAACTGTATGCTACTGGGAAATCTTGACCATGAACCGTGAAAGTGCTTGAATTGGACTTTTCAGAAACTGTAGGAACCCTGCGTCCGGCCGAATTTCTCAATCCGTGATTCCAGAGCCGCACGAGGGAGTGAGACATTCATCATGAGCGGCAGAGCTTCTGAGAAAAGGTGGAAAGAGTGATGTCTTCTGGCCGGCCGCAGCATACCATGGCTTGCACAAGCAACACATCCAGCTGCTTCTGGAACGTTCTCAGCACTCCCACGGGGAGAAGACCCCCGATTACACACTCGCAGTTCAGAGGTGCGTGACTGTTATGAGAGAACTTTAAAAAGACTTCAGGAGGAAGTCAAATATCATTAATATGAGGTTACGTAGAAATTAACATTAGTTATTTCCAGAGGCTTAAATGTACTTTGTTACTTTACTTAAATATGTTTTTGGCTACTTCGTACTTGTACTGAGTATCAAAAATATAAGCAACTTTTACTCGAAACTCCACTACATTTCTGATTGAGTAACTATACTTTTCACTCCACTACATTTGAATTGACACTTACTGTTACTCGTTACATTTGATTGTGCGCTACAAACCATAATTGATTTTTTTTGTTCATTTCTTGGGCGAACTAGGTGATTTTGCCACCTGTAGTCTAATGAAGATACTGGAAGCTAATTGTGAATTTAGAAACCACATGAACGCAACTTAGAGACGTGAATATTTACCAGGATTTTATTGTGTGGGATTTATTTTATTTATTTTGCACATTCGAGTTTGATTGAGACTGACTTTTTGTTCTTTATTTAATTAGTTTTATCATTTTTGAAACATGGATTAGTTTCTGTATTAGAAAATAAAACTTCATAAAGAAACATTTTCTTTGTATTTTTTTTTTTTGCCTAAATTTAGTATGAGTAAAATACTTTCTTTAAGTTCTTTTAAAATTCAATACTTTGCTACTTTGACTCAAGTCTTTTTGATAGTGGTGACTTTTTACTTGTATTGGAGTAACTTATACAGTACTTTATCTGTACTTTTACTTAAGTATGGTTGTCTGGTACTCTTTACACCTCTGGTTATTTTTGATCAAAGGCGACTCAATAGCGACTAAACAAATACAATATGGAGTAAATCCTTTATTGCGTATACATATAAACTGGCGTGGTGTAGCAGTGGTTAGTGCTGTCACCTCACAGCTAGTTTAAAGTGCGAATTCGGTTTCCACCCACAGTCCAAAAACATGACTTTCACGTTCATGGACTGGTTTAGGGACTACAAAGGCCAGGATTGTGTTTGTTGTTCTCTTCCTGGTTTTGTAGTCACGTGATTCATCGTCTCCACCTGTTCTCGCCATTAGTCGATGTATTTAAGTTGTCACCTGTGTTTGATCAATAGATGTATATCATATGGGTATATCATATTTGTTTATATGGGTCCACCATATAATCTGACTTTCATCATAATCATTAGTCCCCACACATTCAGAGCTATTAGAGGTTCATGTCCGAAAGGCTAAAATCCCTAAAGTATAGAAGGATTTCTGCTCGGGTAATTAGTGTGATAGTATTCATACATGGCAACAAAAACATCTCAGCTTCTTATTTATCACATTGTGGGACCCGCCTTAAAATGATCTGATTGGCTGACGTACAGGTCAACAGTCATACATAGTTTATCAAACAACACAATTTCACAAAGAGTAAAACTTGAATAAGTCATTATTCTTTTTATTTATTTATTTTTTAATTACTCCACGTTCTTTGTGTTTTAACAAAATATTTCACCTGAGACTGGTTTTGTTTCGCTAAGAAAAAATGTTTAAATTTCGATGAGATCAAAAATCGATTTCAGGTCCAGTGCAAATTATGGAAATTATCACAAAATTCCACGAGTTAATGGAAACAAATGTAGTCTTGTTCATCTTTGGCCTCCGAATCAAGAGATATGAAGAACTTGTCAGTGCGTCTCGCCTTTGAGGAGCTGCAGAGATAAAAAAAAAAAAAAACGTTTTCTTGGCCTGTAAACGTAAATATGCTCATGGATAAAGTATGAATATAATCAAGCCTGCCCGGGTCAAATCCCCAATTATATTTGTTATATTTATGATATGTGTGTTTTCAGGACTTGGTAGTATATATATTCAGTACTGTAAATATATTTATAATGATATATTTTCAGTGCATTACATTTTGGTGTCGTATCACAAGCTACTCAAAAGGCAATGCTGCTAATTCACAGGACAACAAACGAGAAAGGTTTGCTCACAACATGTGCGTCTTGTTTTGCTGGTTCCTCTGGAGATCAGACGTGACCGGAGGCCGTGAGATCGTCCTGGCCTCAGAGACGCTGAGCGCTTCCGCCATCTCTTCCCATGTGTGTCAGCCGCGTTTGGCAATGGGAGCGTTTTAAACAAGGATTCTGAAATGCAAGGCGGCATGACACAGCAGATTTCAGAGGAGAGGAAGGAGCCATCGGTCACTCTAAAGGCAGAATAAACAACGTCAAGCTCTGAAAACATTCTGCAACTATAGTGTTCTTGTTTACAGGCGACTCGGAACATCTTCTCCATCCATCTGCTGCTGTAAGACGTCACACACACAGACACGACTACAGAAACCAGTTAACTCCAGGTAAATCAACTGAATACGTTACAAAAAACTGACATGATCACAGAAGATCATTAAAAAAAATAATGCATTTACTCTTATAGGTCCTAAACTCTTTGTTGTACATTCACGAAATAGAAAGGGGATTTTTAGCGAAGGTACAACACATTTTACGTTTTTTTTTTTCATAACAGTGAATCGAAAAAGAAAAAATTATTTCCTTATTGTGTAAATATATATGCAAATAGTTATTTATCTTGCTTCCAGAGCAGGTTACATTGCTTCTGAGTTTAGAAGTTCTGCATCAAAATGAGTATTGTTGTAGCTCGACAGAATAAACCGCAAGGATTTAAACCAAATATGAAATACATCTCAGGCTGATGTTTGGAGAACATGTGGAATAAAGAACCTGTTTGTTAAGATAACTTCACCGGTCCACAAATCACGGCGGTTCACCATGACCTGAGAGATCAACCCTGATGTGATCAATTCCTCCTCACGTTCCACACTTTAACTCCAGCAGACCAAATCCAGAACAGATTTAAACACACCATCACCCTTCCGTTTCCTGCAGGAAGCCTCGGTGGTCAGGCGATGGAGACGATCCTTCAAACCCTCAGTGATGGACGGATTATTGCTTTTCCTCCCGCTGCAGATATTAGATAGAATGCGTGGAAATGTTTTTCAGCCCAAGGTATCTTGGAAGACAATTACGAGATAAAAAGAGAGGAAAGACAGGTCTGCAGCAAAAATAACAAAACAATAGAGTAGCACAGTCTAGCCCTCAACTTAGTGAACTGGAAATACGTTTACTGTACAAGATATGATTTAAGAAAGCAGTTGGGTTTTTAACAAATAAATAATTATTTTGTTATGATTCAATATTTTTAATAAAGGAAAAATATATGCATTAATAATGAATACATATTACAGAAATATAATATAATAATATAATTTAAATTTTAAAAATGTACAAATTAAAAGTACTAAATATTATTGATGTAATCAGTTTTCTGTTAGTCAAATGCAGTTTGAAGTGTTATATTAGTTAATTTTTTCTTCAGAAATTGTATAATAAATAATAAAATGTTAAAATAATAAATACAATAATAAAACAAATTACATTTGACAACGAATGTATAATACAAAATATATGTACAAGATAAAATTATAAATAATTTTCACCAATTGAAGTTTGACGTGTTATAATGGTATTTATAAATTATTTTTCAGCTGTGGCACAATTGGTATTGTGCACACATTTAAAGTAAAAAAAAAAGTTTTGCAAGTGCAAGGAGATGACATAAAACGGAGTCGTTTTCTGCTTTCTTGCGAAATAGACATCGTTTGTCATTTGATTTGATTTTACTGGAGCTTAAAGACTCAAAACTGGTGTGAAAGTCAAAACAGCGCCACCTGCAGTCAGAGATGTGTTACTGCCACGGAGTGCATTTTACTTTACCTTAATAATAGTAAAAATCGTAGGTTCAAATCCTTGAAAAAAAAAGCAACAAAATAGTTGTTGTTGTTGCTGTTGTCGTTGTTGTAATAATAATGTATACAAATTATAAAAGAAAATGTTAATAATAATGTGGTAAAAGCGAAACATTAATGAGAGTCGTGTACAAAATTAGTAAAATGTTGCCCTCTAGCGGTCAAATTAACTACACGCTTCCAGACATTCGCGTGATTTCAGAGTTTCGTGTGTAAACTTGTGCTTTAACTGTAGTATGATTTGCAATAATTACAAATAAATTACACAAAGTATCTTTATTTTTAACTAAAGGAAAGTAATAATACATGTCGTGCACTACAATTTTGTAAAATACATTGTGAATTATTGTGACTGTATTAATACGTAATAACTTTTTTCGTAAAATATAAATAAAATAATTTCGTGCCGTGTCCGTTATTAATAATTTGGATGTACAACACAAAAGTTAATTTTAAAGCCTCATCGTCATCATATGACTTTTATTCTAGAAAGTTCTACCGGAAACTGATGTGAATTGTAAACAGACGCGCGCAGTCATGAATGTCGGAGAAGAGGCTGTTTCACGGCACAAAATGGGTCATTCTTTGGACTAAAATGACCTTGTAACTCGCGAGGAGCTGCGAGTCTCGAAGAGAAGCGCGATGCCGCGACGAAAGGTTTGGCCGCATCTTACAGGCCAACTGCGCACATGCTCGTGCACGCACGAATCCGTCAGATAAACAATATTTTTAATAATAATTGCATGTCACGTAACCGAAATGCAGTGTTTTACGTCACACCGCAGACATCAAAACATCACAACTATAAAATTACAATGACGCTGACTGGGTTGCTAAAAACGGCCTAGAATTCAAGTTGTCTCTGGTTTACACCGATGAACTGTTTACTCTGACTTTTTACCTTTGTTTTTAATTGATCTAAAACTTAAAAATGTAGTAATATTGACCAAGAGGAGCACAAACACCCAAAATATGAGAGAATTGTGTGTGTTTGTGGTGTATAAGACTCGGGTGAAATATAACAAAAAATGGGCTTCAAAATCTGTGTGTGTGTGTGTGTGTGTGTGCTAAGTATTACTTAGTCCTTGTTTAATAGAGTATTCTAAAATTGTTTTATATAATTATACATTCATATATTTGTAATTTATTGTGTAAATTAATAATTAATATAAAATAGCCGTAAATATGTGTGAAACCTTTGTCAGTACAGTGTATTACTGTGTGTGACGCACGTGTGATGTTTCTGACACCTAGAGAACGACAGGAAGCAGCTCTGAAGGCACTGAAGATTCAGACTTCTCTGCTGAGCACACGGACAGTTCAGAGAGCGGCGGCCATGCGGCGAGAAACACCCGCGTCACACGCTCCTCTCTGCGCTTGAGCCGCAACTCACAAGGTAGAACACTCTTCTAGAACCCAAACCCATCTCCAGCAGGATGTGCTGTGTTGCTTTAGGTGCGTGATGAGAAGAACCTGAGAACTTTGATTTCAGATTCCAGTCCTGCGAGGAACTCGTCCGCCCTGGTTCCAGGAGAAGCGATGAGCTTTACCACCCGACGCGTGACCCGCAGTCAGCAGCAGGAAGTGACGGTGACGCCCAAGAAGTACCACCTGAGGCAGAGTCGCTCTTCCGGCTCCGACACGGAGCAGCATGGAGACGTCTCAGAGAGAGGTAGGAGGAGAAAACCACACGCTTCTTCACTCACGCCTTCCCACACTTGAGTCTCTCCATCAACCCGCTCACTTGCATCTTTTGCGTAGGTTTTCTTTAATTAAGAGCAAAATAATAATAATAATAATACAATGAATTTGATTTAATATTTACTTTTTTTTTTTGCCATTACCTTCAAATTTGCCTAATGTATAAAATCTCTATTGTCATGTTGAATCTATTCAAATTATAAATAAATAAATATATTTTTGTATTTTTATTTTTATTAAATTATGTATTAAACACGTCATAAATTACTACATTAACTGGTAGTTAATTTATTTTCTACAAAATATATACTAGTACTATAAAAACATTAGCTGAGATTTTTTTTGTTTAAAACTATTTTTTTCACATATTAAATATTTTGGGTTTTTATTACATTTTTCTTTACATATTTATTACATTGTCAACACAAACACTTTGCATTTGCAAATTTCTTTTAATGTCATTGTTGTCCTTTAAGTGTTACATTTTACTATTTAAACAAGACAGTAATGCATTTTGGATGAGATTTATGAGTTTTATTGCGGTTGACATTTAGAAAAATGGATGCTCTTAAATAGTTTTATTTCATACACTTTCCTAATACATGGAGGGAATGTTTTGCCTGAGAAATGTCTTTAGAATGATTTTAGAGTTCTTACTGTAGAGTTATTAAAGCATATTTTAACATCTCTTCTCTCTGAACTGTGACTTTATTAAACAGATCATCACTCCATCCTGGATAACGTTCTGTATATTCTTCCCTCTTTTTTACTTGCCGATCAGATGCCAAGCGAAATCTAGACCCGGACGATTCTCCTCCTCAGACTCCCACAGGAATTGCGGCTTCTTCTGAGTCGGACGTCGACATGTCCAGTCCAAACGTGTCTCACGACGAGAGTCTGGCCAAGGCGCTGTCACTCAAAGAGTCCAGCCTGGCTCACCGGCCCAAGCGCCGCCGCTTCCACGAGAGCTACAACTTCAACATGAAGTGTCCCACGCCGGGATGCAATTCACTGGGTGACTAGTTTAACATTTAGTCAATCATTTGTCGAATTTTTGATGTGAGTTTTATTATTTTCACATTATTTTGTATATAACTTTGGATATAATGTAGGATTTGGCATATTGATAAGTGTCTTCAAAGGGTTTAGGAAATGCTCAGTTTGTAATTATAAATATATTTTGCATATATGTATGTGTGTACGCAATATATACTTTATAATGATAATATAAGAATTTCTGCAGTACGTTTAAAAAAATTTTTTTTTGAAGCATGGGATATAATGTGGGATATTGGATATTAATCTTAAAAAAAAAAGATGTGTTTTTCAAGTGTATAAGGTTTTACACTCAGTTAACGATCTTTAAATATATACCAATTGTTTATGTGTGTGTATGATTTACACATAATGTGTAAAAGTTAGTTCAAATAACATGTTTATTATATAGAAATATTAAAACTCCACTCTTATTTAACCTACTAAAGTGTTTAAGATTATTCAGACAAGTTCTACATGAAATTAGAAAAAGATCAAACTTTATTTTTTTTAAAAGATCAGAATTTATTTTTAACACTTTAATGATGCCTTCTTTTTTTTTTTACTTAATTAGATTAGACTCTATTAGGGATTCTGACGTCTTTATAGTATGGGTGTTTTTATTTTTCCAGGGTCTAAATTTTCAAATACAATTCAATTACTTTAAAGTATATGTTTTTTTTATTATTATTCAAGCTAAATTTAGATACAACTTGAATAAACCTTATAAATATAGTTTTTAATTAATTTTCTTTCACCTCTTTTATGATTCGTGATGCTTCTTCTGGGTCTGTCAGTATTTGAACCCTCATGTTCTACTCTTTCAGGACATTTGACAGGAAGACATGAAAGGCATTTCTCTATATCCGGATGCCCTCTGTACCACAACCTCTCAGCGGACGAGTGTAAGGTAGTGTGTGATTAGATCTCCTCCACACACACTGACAGGCGGATGGGCTTATCTGCAGCGAGTGCTAACCTCTTATCAGGTGAAGGCCAGCTCTCGAGACAAGCACGTGGAGGAGAGACCGCTGTCACAGAGGCAAGACGAGAACCGACATTCTGCCCGGCAACAGGTCAGAACAAACATCTCGCCGCCTTCTGGTTTCTGTGAGGTGTTGAAGCTGAGATGATCTGTTCTCCAGGCCCAAGCAGAGCGACAGCTGCGATATAAGGAGAAAGTGACCGAGATGAGGAGGAAAAGAACCTCGGTTTCGTTAAAAGAGCAAAAAGACAAGCACACGGTGAGAGTCGACTCCACAAATTCTAGTCACTAAAAAAAATCCTTAATTAAAAATCCTAACAGTAAACCTAATCGTTCACTTATCTGGGACAATATTCTGCTTAATAGGACCAAAAAACGTGAGAGGATAAGGAAAAAAAACGCCTTTATTCACCTTTAGTCAAACCCAAGATTATAGAAATATTACAGGTTGTTGTTCGTCATTTGTTTGTGTTTCGAAAAATAATCATTTGGTCATTTTTATGTTACGTACGACATGTCTTATTCTATTTTGGTGAGCATAGAGTTTGTTAACTTAATCTGGAAACCCAATTATTTGGTTCGAAATGATCCGGTCCTGATGTGTCTTGACTTTTTTTTTACTTGAATTCACTGTCATGGGCCTCGGGTGGATTCGAAATCTCAGTGTTTTAGTTAATCTTCAGTTTTAGTTATACGATTCGCGTTTGCCATCTCGCAGAGCCACAACAGCAGCCGTGAACCAATGCTGGAGAACATCACGAGCGACTACGACCTGGATCTCTTTAGGAAAGCACAGGCACGTGCCTCGGATGATCTAGTAAGAGAGAAACCCTACCATCTTACTTCCTTTGTTTTGTAAAATTATTCCCCGCCATATTTTATTGTCCATAAAATCAAACGACATGTTAGAAGGCCAGATAATGAAAATGCCAGCTTTACTCGTGCAAAAGTGTTGAAGTGTTTCTTTTTTAACAAAAGAAATAAAGCAAATGGTCAACCTTTTTTTTTTTTTTTTTTAATATATTTTATACTGGAATTGGTTTAATGTCTTAGAATGGAGTATTTGCAGAAAAAGCTTTGGCCATAGATCATGTGACCAACACAAATCAATAATCAATGTTTTTCTCTTCATCATGAGAAAATAAAACGCTGACATCATTTGTGGTCTTTTTATGAATTTTGGGAAGTTCAGTAATACAGTATTACATTTTTATGCAGATTTCTACTGACAATTATCAAAAGACGTTTTTAACCAAAATAATGAACCTAATACTGCAAAATATACTACTGCGTAATTTGCACTTAATGTTTGTACAATTAATATTAGCGTCTTAATGTTTATAATTATTATCTTAAAATATTTAGTGTCTACAAAAAGGAATAATAAATACATATAATAAATAATAAAGTCGTGTTTTTCAAATTCTCTGTTTTTTGGCAACTAAAAATCTACTTTAATAAAAAAAAAAACAAATTTATTAAATTACAGATTTAATTTGAATTTTGCTGACTACCCTCGATTTTGTCGATCAGATTAACAGATTTGCTTCGTCTTGCAGGAGAAGCTGCGGCTTCAAGGAAAGGTCACGGAGGGGGGAAACATGATAAAGACCATTGTGTTTGGTCGATATGAGCTGGACACGTGGTACCACTCGCCGTATCCAGAGGAATACGCTCGGCTCGGCCGGCTCTACATGTGCGAGTTCTGCCTCAAGTACATGAAGAGTCAGACCATTCTACGACGTCACATGGTGACTTTTAATATTTTTTCATATAAATTATGTTTCCTCCCACAGTTTACTCTTAGCTGTAATACTATATGTATCTCATACTTTGAAATGTACTACTTACTACAGTAATAATTCTACAGTAAATTGCCTTTTTATGGTAAAAACCTTTCTGGTAAAATATCATTTTTTAGTAAAATACCAATTAGAGTAGAAATCCCTTTTACAGTAAGTACCACTTACTACAAAGTAGATGTATCATATTTAGAAAATTGCTACTTTAATGCCTTTTACCGTAAAAACTATTCTGGTAAAATACCACTTACAGTAAAATACCTCCTGCGGTAAAATAAAATCTTTTACAGGAAAATACCAATTGCAGTCAAATTCATTTTACATTTAAAAACTCATTTACAGTAAATACCACTTACAGTAAAATTCCAATTACAGTAAAAAAGCATTTACCATAAAATGCAATTTCTTGTAAAATACAAATTACAGTCAAATACCACTTACAGTAGACTTACAAATACCACAAAAATATGTTTTAATCTAGAATCAAAAAGGCAACAAGAGAAGATGTACTGTACGTAACCGTAAACAAAGTTGTGTGTCCATTCATAAATGTTCAGGCCAAATGTGTCTGGAAGCATCCGCCCGGTGACGAGATCTACAGAAATGGAGACATATCGGTTTTTGAAGTCGACGGCAAGAAAAACAAGGTAGATGTTTCTTCACGATCCCTCGCTTCAGCAGATCCGTCATCGCCCAAGACAAACCTTTATCGTTTCATAAGATCTACTGCCAAAACCTGTGTCTGCTGGCCAAGCTGTTCCTGGACCACAAGACGCTTTACTACGACGTGGAGCCGTTCCTGTTTTACGTGATGACTGAAGCCGACAACACCGGCTGTCACCTGGTGGGATACTTCTCCAAGGTACGTGTGAAACGCAAAGAAGGTTTCACGCTGGGATTGTGATGTCACTGTTTGGGTTTAGGAGAAGAATTCCTTCCTGAACTACAACGTGTCGTGCATCCTGACCATGCCACAGTACATGAGGCAGGGATACGGGAAGATGCTGATCGACTTCAGTAAGTGCAAATCTGCTGTGCCTGTGTTTGCTCGGGTTAATCACACACATCGAGACCGGATCATTTTGGTCAGATCAATAATAATAATAATAATAATAATAATAATTGAACCTTTATTAAGTGACATACGCGAGGGTCTCGGCAATAAGTTGTAACATTTATTGTTCAAAACAACAACTAAGCACATATTTTGCTTAAGACCTTTGTTCGTTGAAGTAAAAGGAACTTGTTGAAGTGTGTGTGTGTGTGTTTACAGTAACCATAATTTAATTTAATACCAATTACAGTTAAAAACGCATTTAAAGTACTATATCTCTTACAGTAAAATGTCTATAACTTTGTGAGTGTGCAACAGTGTCTTTGTGTGTGTTTTTTTTTTTTATTTGTGTGACCACGTTTTGTGGATATGACTAAGTGTGTTTTGAATGTCGAAGTGTGCGTGAGTGTGTGGCTATACTAAGACATAAACATATTTTGGCTTAAGGCTATACTTAGACATAAAAACTATTTGTCATAAGGCTATAGTAAGACATAAAAATGTTTTGTTGTTATGACAAAAAATGTATGTCTTAGTATAGCCTTATGACAAAAAATGCACGTCTTAGAATAGCCTTATGACAACGTTTTTATGTCTTAGTACAGCCTTATGACAAAACAATTTGTCTTAGTATAGCCTTATGACAATTTTTTTTATTTTTTTATGTCTTAGTATAACCTCATGACAAAATGTTTTTACAACTTATTATACCCTTATGACAAAGATGTATGTCTTAGTATAGCCTTATGACAAAACATTTTTATGTCTTAGTATAGCCTTATGACAAAATGTATGCCTTATTATAGCCTTATGACAAAAATGTATAAGGCTATACTAAGTCGTAAAAACATTTTGTCATGTCTTAGCATAGCCTTATGACAAAACATTTTTATGACTTAGTATAGCCTTATGACCAAATGGTTTTATGACTTAGTATAGCCTTATGAAAAAAGATGTCTTAGTATAGCCTTATGAAAAAAAAATTGTCTTGGAATAGCCTTGTGAAAAAAAGTCTTAGTATAGCCTTATGAAAAAAAATAGTCTTGAATAGCCTTGTGAAAAAAAGTCTTAGTATAGCCTTATGGAAAAAAATGTCTTAGTATAGCCTTATGAAAAAAGAATTGTCTTAGTATAGCCTTATGAAAAAATATGTCTTAGTATAGCCTTATGAAAAAATTGTCTTAGTATAGCCTTATGAAAAAAATTGTCTTAGTATAGCCTTATGAAAAAAAATGTCTTAGTATAGCCTTGTGAAAAAATAGCCTTATGACAAAATGGTTTTGACATAGTATAGCCTTGTGAAAAAATATGTCTTAGTATAGCCTTATGAAAAAAAAATTGTCTTAGTATAGCCTTATGAAAAAAAGTCTTAGTATAGCCTTATGAAAAAAGAATTGTCTTAGTATAGCCTTATGAAAAAAATTGTCTTAGTATAGCCTTATAAAAAATTGCCTTATGACAAAATGGTTTTGACTTAGTATAGCCTTATGAAAAAAATTGTCTTAGTATAGCCTTATGAAAAAATGTCTTAGTATAGCCTTATGAAAAAAGAATTGTCTTAGTATAGCCTTATGAAAAAAATGTCTTAGTATAGCCTTATGAAAAAAGTATTGTCTTAGTATAGCCTTATGAAAAAAATGTCTTAGTATAGCCTTATGAAAAAAAATTGTCTTAGTATAGCCTTGTGAAAAAAAAAATATCCTCATGAAAAATGTTTTTATGACTTAGTATAGCCTTATGAAAAAATGTCTTAGTATAGCCTTTGGAAAAAAATTGTCTTAGTATAGCCTTATGAAAAAAAAATTGTCTTAATAGCCTTGTGAAAAAAAGTCTTAGTATAGCCTTATGAAAAAAATAGTCTTAATAGCCTTGTGAAAAAAAGTCTTAGTATAGCCTTATGAAAAAAATGTCTTGTATAGCCTTATGAAAAAGAATTGTCTTAGTATAGCCTTATGAAAAAATATGTCTTAGTATAGCCTTATGAAAAAATTGTCTTAGTATAGCCTTATGAAAAAAGAATTGTCTTAGTATAGCCTTATGAAAAAAATGTCTTGTATAGCCTGTGAAAAAAATAGCCTTATGACAAAATGGTTTTGACATAGTATAGCCTTGATGAAAAAATATGTCTTAGTATAGCCTTATGAAAAAAAATTGTCTTAGTATAGCCTTATGAAAAAAAAGTCTTAGTATAGCCTTATGAAAAAAGAATTGTCTTAGTATAGCCTTATGAAAAAAAATTGTCTTAGTATAGCCTGTGTAAAAAAATTGCCTTATGACAAAATGGTTTTGACTTAGTATAGCCTTATGAAAAGAATTGTCTTAGTATAGCCTTATGAAAAAAATGTCTTAGTATAGCCTTATGAAAAAAAATTGTCTTAGTATAGCCTTATGAAAAAAATGTCTTAGTATAGCCTTATGAAAAAAGTATTGTCTTAGTATAGCCTTATGAAAAAAATGTCTTAGTATAGCCTTATGAAAAAAAATTGTCTTAGTATAGCCTTGTGAAAAAAAAAATATCCTATGACAAAATGTTTATGACTTAGTATAGCCTTATGAAAAAAATGTCTTAGTATAGCCTTGATGAAAAAAATTGTCTTAGTATAGCCTTATGAAAAAGAATTGTCTTAGTATAGCCTTATGAAAAAAATGTCTTAGTATAGCCTTATGAAAAAAGAATTGTCTTAGTATAGCCTTGTGAAAAAAATAGCCTAATGACAAAATGGTTTGCTTAGTATAGCCTTATGAAAAAAAATTGTCTTAGTATAGCCTTATGAAAAAAATGTCTTAGTATAGCCTTTGAAAAAAATTGCCTTATGACAAAATGTTTTGTCTTAGTATAGCCTTTGAAAAAAATGTCTTAGTATAGCCTTATGAAAAAAATTGTCTTAGTATAGCCTTATGAAAAAAATGTCTTAGTATAGCCTTATGAAAAAAAATGTCTTAGTATAGCCTTATGAAAAAAATGTCTTAGTATAGCCTTATGAAAAAAAATTGTCTTAGTATAGCCTTATGAAAAAAATGTCTTAGTATAGCCTTTGAAAAAAAAATAAGCCTTATGAAAAAGTTTGACTTAGTATAGCCTTATGAAAAAAATGTCTTAGTATAGCCTTTGAAAAAAATTGTCTTAGTATAGCCTTATGAAAAAAAATTGTCTTAGTATAGCCTTATGAAAAAAATGTCTTAGTATAGCCTTATGAAAAAAATGTCTTAGTATAGCCTTATGAAAAAAAATTGTCTTAGTATAGCCTTTGAAAAAAATAGCCTAATGACAAAAATGGTTTTGACTTAGTATAGCCTTATGAAAATGGTTTTATGACTTAGTATAGCCTTATGAAAAAAATGTCTTAGTATAGCCTTTGAAAAAAAATTGTCTTAGTATAGCCTTATGAAAAAAATGTCTTAGTATAGCCTTATGAAAAAAAATTGTCTTAGTATAGCCTTATGAAAAAAATGTCTTAGTATAGCCTTGTGAAAAAAATTGCCTTATGAAAAATGGTTTGTCTTAGTATAGCCTTATGAAAAAATGTCTTAGTATAGCCTTATGAAAAAAAATTGTCTTAGTATAGCCTTATGAAAAAATATGTCTTAGTATCTTATGAAAAAAATTATGTCTTAGTATAGCCTTATGAAAAAAATAGCCTTATGACAAAATGTTTTTATGACTTAGTATAGCCTTATGAAAAAAAATGTCTTAGTATAGCCTTATGGAAAAAAATTGTCTTAGTATAGCCTTATGAAAAAAAATTGTCTTAGTATAGCCTTTGAAAAAAATGTCTTAGTATAGCCTTATGAAAAAAAATTGTCTTAGTATAGCCTTGTGAAAAAAATAGCCTTAATGACAAAAATGGTTTTGCTTAGTATAGCCTTATGAAAAAAAATTGTCTTAGTATAGCCTTATGAAAAAAATGTCTTAGTATAGCCTTGAAAAAATTGCCTTATGACAAAATGGTTTTGTCTTAGTATAGCCTTATGAAAAAATGTCTTAGTATAGCCTTATGAAAAAAAATGTCTTAGTATAGCCTTATGAAAAAAATGTCTTAGTATAGCCTTATGAAAAAAATGTCTTAGTATAGCCTTATGAAAAAAAATTGTCTTAGTATAGCCTTATGAAAAAAATGTCTTAGTATAGCCTTAAAAAAAATTGTCTTAGTATAGCCTTATGAAAAAAAATTGTCTTAGTATAGCCTTATGAAAAAAATGTCTTAGTATAGCCTTATGAAAAAAATTGTCTTAGTATAGCCTTATGAAAAAAATGTCTTAGTATAGCCTTATGAAAAAATTGTCTTAGTATAGCCTTATGAAAAAAAATTGTCTTAGTATAGCCTTATGAAAAAAATGTCTTAGTATAGCCTTTGAAAAAAATGTCTTAGTATAGCCTTATGAAAAAAAATTGTCTTAGTATAGCCTTATGAAAAAAATGTCTTAGTATAGCCTTATGAAAAAATTGTCTTAGTATAGCCTTATGAAAAAAATTGTCTTAGTATAGCCTTTGAAAAAAATGTCTTAGTATAGCCTTATGAAAAAATGTCTTAGTATAGCCTTTGAAAAAAATTGTCTTAGTATAGCCTTATGAAAAAAAATTGTCTTAGTATAGCCTTATGAAAAAAATGTCTTAGTATAGCCTTATGAAAAAAAATTGTCTTAGTATAGCCTTATGAAAAAAATGTCTTAGTATAGCCTTATGAAAAAAATTGTCTTAGTATAGCCTTATGAAAAAAAATTGTCTTAGTATAGCCTTATGAAAAAAATGTCTTAGTATAGCCTTATGAAAAAAATGTCTTAGTATAGCCTTATGAAAAAAAATTGTCTTAGTATAGCCTTATGAAAAAAAATGTCTTAGTATAGCCTTATGAAAAAAATTGTCTTAGTATAGCCTTATGAAAAAAAATTGTCTTAGTATAGCCTTTGAAAAAAATGTCTTAGTATAGCCTTATGAAAAAAATTGTCTTAGTATAGCCTTATGAAAAAAATGTCTTAGTATAGCCTTATGAAAAAAGAATTGTCTTAGTATAGCCTTATGAAAAAATGTCTTAGTATAGCCTTATGAAAAAAAATATGTCTTAGTATAGCCTTATGAAAAAAATGTCTTAGTATAGCCTGAAAAAAATAGCCTTATGACAAATGTTCTTAGTATAGCCTTTGAAAAAATATGTCTTAGTATAGCCTTATGAAAAAAATGTCTTAGTATAGCCTTATGAAAAAAAATTGTCTTAGTATAGCCTTATGAAAAAAATGTCTTATATAGCCTTATGAAAAAAAAATAGCCTTATGAAAAAGTTTGCTTAGTATAGCCTTATGAAAAAAATGTCTTAGTATAGCCTTATGAAAAAAATTGTCTTAGTATAGCCTTGTGAAAAAATAGTTATGAAAAATGGTTTGTCTTAGTATAGCCTTATGAAAAAATATGTCTTAGTATAGCCTTTGAAAAAAATTGTCTTAGTATAGCCTTATGAAAAAAATGTCTTAGTATAGCCTTATGAAAAAAAATTGTCTTAGTATAGCCTTATGAAAAAATGTCTTAGTATCTTAAAAAAATGTCTTAGTATAGCCTTATGAAAAAATAGCTTATACAAAAATTATGTCTTAGTATAGCCTTATGAAAAAAATTGTCTTAGTATAGCCTTTGAAAAAAATATCCTTATGACAAAATGTTTTATGTCTTAGTATAGCCTTATGAAAAAAATGTCTTAGTATAGCCTTTGGAAAAAATTGTCTTAGTATAGCCTTATGAAAAAAAATTGTCTTAGTATAGCCTTTGAAAAAAATGTCTTAGTATAGCCTTATGAAAAAAGAATTGTCTTAGTATAGCCTTGTGAAAAAATAGCCTAATGACAAAATGGTTTTGACTTAGTATAGCCTTATGAAAAAATTGTCTTAGTATAGCCTTATGAAAAAAATGTCTTAGTATAGCCTTGTGAAAAAAATTGCCTTATGACAAAATGGTTTGACTTAGTATAGCCTTTGAAAAAAATGTCTTAGTATAGCCTTATGAAAAAAATTGTCTTAGTATAGCCTTATGAAAAAAATGTCTTAGTATAGCCTTATGAAAAAAATTGTCTTAGTATAGCCTTATGAAAAAAATTGTCTTAGTATAGCCTTTGAAAAAAATGTCTTAGTATAGCCTTATGAAAAAAATTGTCTTAGTATAGCCTTATGAAAAAAATGTCTTAGTATAGCCTTATGAAAAAAATTGTCTTAGTATAGCCTTATGAAAAAAAATTGTCTTAGTATAGCCTTATGAAAAAAATTGTCTTAGTATAGCCTTATGAAAAAAATGTCTTAGTATAGCCTTATGAAAAAAAATTGTCTTAGTATAGCCTTATGAAAAAATGTCTTAGTATAGCCTTATGAAAAAAATTGTCTTAGTATAGCCTTATGAAAAAAAATGTCTTAGTATAGCCTTATGAAAAAAATGTCTTAGTATAGCCTTATGAAAAAAATGTCTTAGTATAGCCTTATGAAAAAAAATTGTCTTAGTATAGCCTTATGAAAAAAATGTCTTAGTATAGCCTTATGAAAAAATGTCTTAGTATAGCCTTATGAAAAAAAATTGTCTTAGTATAGCCTTATGAAAAAAATGTCTTAGTATAGCCTTATGAAAAAAATTGTCTTAGTATAGCCTTATGAAAAAAATGTCTTAGTATAGCCTTTGAAAAAAATGTCTTAGTATAGCCTTATGAAAAAAATTGTCTTAGTATAGCCTTATGAAAAAAATGTCTTAGTATAGCCTTATAAAAAAAATGTCTTAGTATAGCCTTATGAAAAAAATTGTCTTAGTATAGCCTTATGAAAAAAATGTCTTAGTATAGCCTTGTGAAAAAAAATAGCCTTATGACAAAATGGTTTTGCTTAGTATAGCCTTATGAAAAAATATGTCTTAGTATAGCCTTTGAAAAAAATTGTCTTAGTATAGCCTTATGAAAAAAATGTCTTAGTATAGCCTTATGAAAAAAATTGTCTTAGTATAGCCTTATGAAAAAAATGTCTTAGTATAGCCTTGTGAAAAAAATTGCCTTATGACAAAATGGTTTTGACTTAGTATAGCCTTATGAAAAAATGTCTTAGTATAGCCTTATGAAAAAAAATTGTCTTAGTATAGCCTTATGAAAAAATATGTCTTAGTATCTTATGAAAAAAATTATGTCTTAGTATAGCCTTATGAAAAAAATAGCCTTATGACAAAATGTTTTATGACTTAGTATAGCCTTGTGAAAAAAATTGTCTTAGTATAGCCTTTGAAAAAATATCCTTATGCAAAATGTTTTTATGTCTTAGTATAGCCTTATGAAAAAAATGTCTTAGTATAGCCTTTGAAAAAATGTCTTAGTATAGCCTTATGAAAAAAATTGTCTTAGTATAGCCTTTGAAAAAAATGTCTTAGTATAGCCTTATGAAAAAAGAATTGTCTTAGTATAGCCTTTGAAAAAAAATAGCCTAATGACAAAATGGTTTGTCTTAGTATAGCCTTATGAAAAAAAATTGTCTTAGTATAGCCTTATGAAAAAAATGTCTTAGTATAGCCTTGAAAAAAATTGCCTTATGACAAAATGGTTTTGTCTTAGTATAGCCTTTGAAAAAAATGTCTTAGTATAGCCTTATGAAAAAAATTGTCTTAGTATAGCCTTATGAAAAAAATGTCTTAGTATAGCCTTATGAAAAAAGAATTGTCTTAGTATAGCCTTATGAAAAAAATGTCTTAGTATAGCCTTATGAAAAAAAATTGTCTTAGTATAGCCTTATGAAAAAAATTGTCTTAGTATAGCCTTATGAAAAAAATGTCTTAGTATAGCCTTATGAAAAAAGAATTGTCTTAGTATAGCCTTATGAAAAAAATGTCTTAGTATAGCCTTATGAAAAAAATTGTCTTAGTATAGCCTTATGAAAAAAAATGTCTTAGTATAGCCTTATGAAAAAAAATTGTCTTAGTATAGCCTTTGAAAAAATTGTCTTAGTATAGCCTTATGAAAAAAATTGTCTTAGTATAGCCTTATGAAAAAAATGTCTTAGTATAGCCTTATGAAAAAAATGTCTTAGTATAGCCTTATGAAAAAAGAATTGTCTTAGTATAGCCTTATGAAAAAAATGTCTTAGTATAGCCTTATGAAAAAAATGTCTTAGTATAGCCTTATGAAAAAAAATTGTCTTAGTATAGCCTTATGAAAAAAATGTCTTAGTATAGCCTTATGAAAAAAATGTCTTAGTATAGCCTTATG
This sequence comes from Paedocypris micromegethes, assembly GCA_028031935.1. Lineage (NCBI taxonomy): Eukaryota > Metazoa > Chordata > Actinopteri > Cypriniformes > Paedocypris > Paedocypris micromegethes. The sequence goes on from CM051506.1 coordinate 4,909,204, forward strand.
AAAAAAATTGTCTTAGTATAGCCTTATGAAAAAAATGTCTTAGTATAGCTTATGAAAAAAATGTCTTAGTATAGCCTTATGAAAAAAAATTGTCTTAGTATAGCCTTTGAAAAAAATGTCTTAGTATAGCCTTATGAAAAAAAATTGTCTTAGTATAGCCTTATGAAAAAATGTCTTAGTATAGCCTTATGAAAAAAATGTCTTAGTATAGCCTTAAAAAAAAATGTCTTAGTATAGCCTTATGAAAAAATTGTCTTAGTATAGCCTTATGAAAAAAATGTCTTAGTATAGCCTTGTGAAAAAAAAAATAGCCTTATGACAAAATGGTTTTGACTTAGTATAGCCTTATGAAAAAATATGTCTTAGTATAGCCTTTGAAAAAAATTGTCTTAGTATAGCCTTATGAAAAAGAATTGTCTTAGTATAGCCTTATGAAAAAAATGTCTTATATAGCCTTATGAAAAAAATGTCTTAGTATAGCCTTATGAAAAAGAATTGTCTTAGTATAGCCTTGTGAAAAAATAGCCTAATGACAAATGGTTTTGACTTAGTATAGCCTTATGAAAATGGTTTTATGACTTAGTATAGCCTTATGAAAAAAATGTCTTAGTATAGCCTTTGAAAAAAAATTGTCTTAGTATAGCCTTATGAAAAAAATGTCTTAGTATAGCCTTATGAAAAAAAATTGTCTTAGTATAGCCTTATGAAAAAAATGTCTTAGTATAGCCTTGAAAAAAATGCCTTATGACAAAATGGTTTGCTTAGTATAGCCTTATGAAAAAATGTCTTAGTATAGCCTTATGAAAAAGAAATGTCTTAGTATAGCCTTATGAAAAATATGTCTTAGTATCTTATGAAAAAATTATGTCTTAGTATAGCCTTATGAAAAAAATAGCCTTATGACAAAATGTTTTATGACTTAGTATAGCCTTATGAAAAAAATGTCTTGTATAGCCTTGGAAAAATGTCTTAGTATAGCCTTATGAAAAAAGAATTGTCTTAGTATAGCCTTGTGAAAAAAATGTCTTAGTATAGCCTTATGAAAAAGAATTGTCTTAGTATAGCCTTGTGAAAAAAATAGCCTAATGACAAAATGGTTTTGACTTAGTATAGCCTTATGAAAAAAATTGTCTTAGTATAGCCTTATGAAAAAAATGTCTTAGTATAGCCTGTGAAAAAAATTGCCTTATGACAAAATGGTTTGACTTAGTATAGCCTTTGAAAAAACATGTCTTAGTATAGCCTTATGAAAAAGAATTGTCTTAGTATAGCCTTATGAAAAAAATGTCTTAGTATAGCCTTATGAAAAAAAATTGTCTTAGTATAGCCTTATGAAAAAAATGTCTTAGTATAGCCTTATGAAAAAAATTGTCTTAGTATAGCCTTATGAAAAAAATGTCTTAGTATAGCCTTATGAAAAAATTGTCTTAGTATAGCCTTATGAAAAAAGAATTGTCTTAGTATAGCCTGTGAAAAAAATGTCTTAGTATAGCCTTATGAAAAAAGAATGTCTTAGTATAGCCTTATGAAAAAAATGTCTTAGTATAGCCTTATGAAAAAAATTGTCTTAGTATAGCCTTATGAAAAAAATTGTCTTAGTATAGCCTTATGAAAAAAATGTCTTAGTATAGCCTTGTGAAAAAAATGTCTTAGTATAGCCTTTGAAAAAAGAATGTCTTAGTATAGCCTTATGAAAAAAATGTCTTAGTATAGCCTTATGAAAAAAGAATCGTCTTAGTATAGCCTTATGAAAAAAATGTCTTAGTATAGCCTTATGAAAAAAATTGTCTTAGTATAGCCTTATGAAAAAAATGTCTTAGTATAGCCTTGTGAAAAAAAAAATAGCCTTATGACAAAATGGTTTTGACTTAGTATAGCCTTATGAAAAAATATGTCTTAGTATAGCCTTATGAAAAAAGAATTGTCTTAGTATAGCCTTATGAAAAAAATGTCTTAGTATAGCCTTATGAAAAAAATGTCTTAGTATAGCCTATGAAAAAAATTGTCTTAGTATAGCCTTGTGAAAAAAATAGCCTATGACCAAATGGTTTTATGATTTAGATATAGCCTTATGAAAAAAGATGTCTTAGTATAGCCTTATGAAAAAAAATTGTTAGTATAGCCTTATGAAAAAAATGTCTTAGTATAGCCTTATGAAAAAAAATTGTCTTAGTATAGCCGTGTGAAAAAAATTGCCTTATGACAAAATGGTTTTGACTTAGTATAGCCTTATGAAAAAATGTCTTAGTATAGCCTTATGAAAAAAAATTGTCTTAGTATAGCCTTATGAAAAAATATGTCTTAGTATTCTTATGAAAAAAAATAGCCTTATGACAAAATGTTTTTATGACTTAGTGTAGCCTTGTGAAAAAATTGTCTTCGTATAGCCTTGTGAAAAAAATATCCTTATGACAAAATGGTTTTGTGACTTAGTATAAGCCTTATGAAAAAATGTCTTAGTATAGCCTTATGAAAAAAGAATTCTTAGTATAGCCTTATGAAAAAAGAATTGTCTTAGTATAGCCTTATGAAAAAATATGTCTTAGTATTCTTATGAAAAAAAATAGCCTTATGACAAAATGGTTTTGACGTAGTATAGCCTTATGAAAAAAGAATTGTCTTAGTATAGCCTTGTGAAGGTGTGTGTTTGTGTGACAGAATCAGAAAAGATTTTATTCGCCAAGTGTGCACAGGCACACAAGGAATTTGTTTTGGTTTTGTACACGCTCCACTTACATACACACATGCATAGGACAAGGCGATATACAATATACAAAGGATTGCATGTACAGATATCCACAATATAAATGATAAGTGTGTGTTGAATGGGCCAGACACTGTGATTGTGACGTGTGTGTGTGTGTGTGTGTGTGTGTGTGTCAGGTTATCTGCTGTCTAAAGTGGAGGAGAAGGTGGGCTCTCCAGAGCGGCCGCTCTCAGACCTGGGCCTCATCAGCTACAGAAGCTACTGGAAGGAAGTGCTCTTACGCTACATGGACGCCTTCCAGGGCAAGGAGATCTCCATTAAAGGTGGCCTAGACCACTGAATACTTCATACGTGAGATTAAATGTACATATTGTGTGAGCAGAAATCAGTCAAGAAACGGCGGTGAATCCCGTGGACATCGTCAGCACGCTGCAGTCGCTCCAGATGCTGAAGTACTGGAAAGGGAAGCACTTGATCCTGAAACGCCAGGTACGTTATGTCCACCTCTGGATTTGTGATCAGGAAGGAAGGTGTGGATTGAAACGTGTGCTGGTGTTAAGGATCTGATCGACGATTGGAAAACCAAAGAGGCGAAACGTGGAAGCAACAAGACCATCGAGCCCACGGCTTTGAAGTGGAGTCCACCGAAAGGAACTTGAGGAACCGTGCATGCGTGCATTCAAACACATTTCTTACAGTTACGCAAGGAATATTATTCCGAAAAAATTCTAAATAGTTAAGTTGCATTTGAATTTTGTCCGGCAAAACCCTAAATGTCTTGCGCAGCTCTCATAGGTCAGTAGTCTATATACATATTTATTTCAACACTTCTGCTCATTAACAAAATCATTTAGGTTGTAAACATGCAAATTAAAAAGGGTTGCGCAGGACAGCTTCTGATGATCCGACTGTTAAACGTTCACGTGAAAAAGACCATTGCAGTGTTTCAGCAACTCATCGTTTTTATGTTAAAAGACTCTAAACAGACATTCATGACGTCAGCCAAAGCATAGTTTTAACTGGTTTTATAATAATATATTCTTTTTTCTGTTTTTTTTTTAAAGCCTTTGAGAAGTGCCAGCTTGAGTCAGTAGAGAATGTCTAGAATCCTCGGACTGTTTGTGAGCTCCAGATTATTTCAATTTAGCACCTAGAATCACCGTCACGTTCTTGTAAACGCCACCTTGTGGACTGGAATGCAAACGACATACTATACTACTATACTCTGATAAATGTTTTGCGCTTCCTAATAAATCTGGTCTCAAAATTGTTTGGTGTATTTTTCTGCTCTTCTGATGACATCAACTGAGACAAACTCACATTTGTTTTCTTCAGCTTCTCTTTTTCCTCCATTCCACACGCCATTCATTCCAGTCCAGTAGTGTCCGGTCTGTTGTCCACCCTGCTTGTGCTAATCCTAACACACAAATGATTCATCATTAAGTAATAACCACATTTCATTTTTTCAAAAAGTCCAAAAATGTCAGTCTTTCTTTAATAACATTTTTGATATTTACCCTTTAGAAATTTTTGGAAAGTCTGATCAATCTCCTTTTGACTCTGTGCCACTAAAGCCCATGTGTCTGAAAGATCAAAAACACAATGTCATTGATAAACTGTAAAATATAAATAATATAGAAAAAAAGGTAATGTAAAAAGAACAGAACCGTTCACAGCAGATTTATCACACAGCATCTTTCGGAGACACAAGGCCTGACACGCTGCCTTGATTTCATCCTGCACAGATGCATCGCTTCCTAGACATACATTAATGGAGCCTGCAAAGGACAAAACATAATAATGCACTTCCTTTTAGTCTTTAGCAAACATTTATTCTTGGATTTTACCGTTTTTGATTCCGATGAGGTACGGTTTGTTGTCCGTTAATTGAAGCTGCATTTCATCTGGCCTGAAACGTGAGCATCTTTTAGTTTCAAAATCAAATTTGATTGGTCACGTTCATCTGCATACATGATACGACATGCAGTGAACTGCTTTTAACAATCTTCCAGCATGAAGTAGGGCAAACATGAGAAGTAAAAGCAAAAAAATAAATTTCAATGCAATAAAAAAAAACAAGATGCATTAAAATACAATAGAAAGATACAAAAACACAAAGCTGGAGGGTAAAGTGATCAAAGTGTCCCAAATGTTCAAAGTGACCAAAATAAAGTTTTAAAGTGACCAAGTATAAAGTGTTTTAAGGTCAAGAAGATAGTGAAAAGTCAGTGTACCAGTTTCAAGTACGTTTTTTTTCCATTAATAGTTATAATACCTTAATAAAGAATTTATTAATAATAATAATATAACAATAATAAAAACTCACCCATTCACGATGTCTTCCAGTTTCACACCTAAATTGATCGGAACCGTCCTCCGGAGTGCTACAAAACAAACAAAAAAAAAAAGCACAGCATTAGATTTATTAGGTTCACGTTAATATTGTCCAGTGTATATAATAAAGAATTGTTAAGGTCATACACAGAAACACAGGCTCCTTCTGATTGGCTGCGGCCGGAGTTGGAAGTTGACCGTTAGACAAGTAGTGATGGAGAACGATGGACAAGCGAGCTTCATTAAGGGTTTCCATGACGACTGATCGGACCGCTTTGTAATTAGCAAACAAGTGGAGACTTGTGAAGAGGAAGAAGAGGATGATGGTCAACCTGCATGAAAGCACAGTAACATAAGAACATTATAATTACAAACAAAACAGAACATTAATAAATCTCAAACAAAATCCAGTTCAGCAGTTGTATAAAGCAAAAATTTCTAGCAAGTTTGGCAAAATATGGTTCTAAAGAGGATTCCCATGCATTTTCATTTAAAGGTTTAGTATAATTTTACATAACGCTCATTCTTCATGTTTTATGGCAAGACGAGGTCACTTACACAGGGTTGTCGGTTACGAGTGGAATGAGCGCCAGACTGACCAAAAGTCCAGCCAGATTCACCAAGGTTTCCTATTCAGAGCAGAAACAAGCACTTATCGGAGTGAACTTAAACGTGGACACGCATGGGCAACGCTTATCCATCCATCTTATGTGTAAAGAAAAAAATCTGGGAAAACCTGGCTTCCATCTTTGGCAGAAATGTCAGCCATGTTGTTTCTGCGAGCTTGATGGACAGTAAGAGCAGCTCGTGTGGCTCCACCAGCAACACCTACAATGGACTGCACAAACAAATCATAATACAAATGATATCAATATATTTATTTTTCAGTAAGTTGACAGCATTTAAAGATTTAAAAAACTTTAACCATCCCCGAGGGGAATTGCTCTAGAAAAAAAAAACAAAAAAAAAAACAAAGATGGACATATCAAAGAGAAAGATAATAGAAAAACAAAACAAATGTACATCTGCATGAAATGTACAGTATAATACAAATACATAAAGAATGGCCTTTATCAAAACTATACACCGTTTCGGTAAATAAGCATAACTGAAGTAAAACCTGTCTTAACGTTTATCCGTAAGAAATATTTAGTAACCGATTACAATTTACAAGTAGAAAATGATATTACCTTAAAAATCCCAGCAATGCAGACAATAAAAGTAAAAAAAGTTGGGAAAAAGGGGGCTGTAATTTCCATGAGCATAGCCACGTCGTTCAGGATATCAGCAAAGAGCCTAAAATTAAGACACCTAAGATTAAGTATTGTAGGTATGGTAAAAGAAATAATGTACGTACTGTATGTAAAGTATTATCCTATTTACCTCCATTTTTTGGCCTCAGAATCTAATTTGTTCCTGGGATTCGAAAACAAAATAAAAAAAATGACATAACAATAACAACAAATGCTACATATTAGCATAATTCGTAAAAAGATGAACATAAATACCGATACCGTAAAAAGACGAACATAAATGTAAAACGATACCCTTTAAGCCAAGCAAAGAGGATTCTTCCCAGCATCCCAGTCCCATCTAATTTAAAACGAAAAGCTGCGTCAGACATGAAACAACACACCTATTCGACTTCTATCTGCACGTACCCCTGAGTATCCACGTCACTGTTGCTGCTGCCACCGTTGCTTCTTGGTTTCCAACTCCGACACCCCTCAGTGAAGCCTGAGTAGCGAGGGTCCCGGACAGAGAGCTGGAAAACGCCTTGCACACACAAAACATTTCTGCTGTGATAGAACTCCAGAGATCATTTAGCTCTTTAAGAAGCTACTACATGAGCAACTGTCACTTAGTTGTTTTGCATAATACAACAATATTCAACTGTGATAAATGGCAAAACATTAATTTTTATTTACACGTTACTGTACACATATTACTGTAAAATGTCCTATCTGGGCCTAAGAGGTTTTACCTATCTAAATAAGTGCAGTTGTGTACGTTGGTGTATTTGCTTTTCAATATAGCAATGTAGTAATCTAGAACTAAAAGCTCAACTGCAAGTGTGCTGAAAATACTCAAATAAAATGCTAAAGTTCTCCAGTAAAAACACAAAATCTGCTCAAGAATTTTTTCTTTACTCAAGAAAACATACTAAAATCTACTTAGAGTACTCAAGGAAAAAGTAACAAAGTTTACTTAAACAGCTCAAGTAACGGCATGAAAATTCGTTTAGAGTACCAAGTTAAGTCTAATTAAAACAAGTGCAAATACTAAGGTCTATGTAAGGTACTCTGGTAAAACTACTAACATCTATTTAAAACACTCGCAGAAAATTCTAAAGCCTACTCGAAGTACTCAAGTGATAAATTCTAGTCTACCTAAAATACAAGTTAAATATAGTACTCAAGTCTACATGGAGAACTCAAGTAAACAATTTCACTACTCTGTATTAAATTCAAATCTCAGCATTACTCGACATGTTTTAATGCTCTCGTTGATGAATCTTGTTACTGTTTTTTATTAGAAATTTTAGAAGTATTTTTTTTCCAATAATGCATGCGTACCTGCAGAGTGTCCCAGAGCTGATACTCGATGTAGTCGGGACTTACACTCTCGGGGAATCCCTGTGGTAGAAACACACTCTTGGAGAAGAGAGAGAACAGAGAGTTAAACCTCGGAGTGTTTTTAAAAGCGTCGGCGTATCTGAGTAACTCACCGTGAACAGGCCGGTGACTGAGTGTCTCGTCACTGCGCTATTTATGGCCTCTTTCTTTCTCTTCATCCTCCCATCCGTCAGCAGATATTTCCAGGACTCCTGTGAACCGTAACGCTCCGTCGCGAGCACCACTTCTCGCTCCTCTGCCATCTGCATGACGGAAACACGTCAATAAACGACTCTCCAATCTCTTATATTTCACTGCAGTCACAGATTATTAAACACGCCACAAAGACGTTTCATTTAACAGCATATTAAAAAACAACACGTGTAAATAAATCACTACAGACGAGCACCTCGTTTGTAGTTTCAGCATAGACGTGCGAACACCCAAACACTTCCGTGTTTTGACGTCACAAGCACGCCGTAACTTCTGATTGGACTATAACGAGTACTAAAATGACGCAGAGAGGTTTTTACCTGTCTTAGTTTGCCTTTATCTGTAAAATTTGATCGGTTTGTTTTATTAACGGTTCCTTGCCGCTTCAGGTAATACAGTTCGAATTATTGTCTGTAATTATTCTAAACCTGGTTTCGTCTGTGCGTTTTGATTCACGGGGGGAACAAGGTGTGGTGTAGACAGATAAGTCAGACGTACGGAAGAATGCGAGAGGAGGAGGAGGAGGAGGAGGAGGAGGAGGAAGAGAACATTTAAAACAGTGAGGAAACGCTGAAAGTAAAAGAGGTGCGGCGTGTTCTGTCATTCTGTTGTATCGGATTTAAAGCGATTCACACGTGTGTGCGCGCGCGCGGGCACGCGCTCTGTAAAAAAAGACGGCAACTGGATCTGATTTTGCGTCTTTTCGGAATAAGCGGACTGAAAGAGGGGAAGTCGCCTAGAATCGGGTCCGGACTACCGCACGTGACTTCGCTGCAAGTAAAAAAGAGTTGAGAAATAATTTTCTCTGAGCTAAAATAAACAAGCTGAAAACAGCAACGAGCTAATTTAACTGTACAAACTTTAAAAACTGGATGTCCTCGAGGAATTTTAACCAAGTCTGGACAGGTCAGTATAAGTTCCAGAGTTTTAACTATTATGGCTTGTCTGTTTTACCTCAGTAAAATCTTTAATCTCAGATGCAAATTCCCAGATTCTTCAAAAACCTACAGTAATAATAATAATCATAACAGGACTGTACGCATCCAAAAATATTCCTTTCATAAACAGCTCAGCTCTTACCAGAAGTTATACTTTCAAATAGACGAATACAAATGTGAGAACATTCTATAGCCTTTTATGAACCTCTTGTCTGACATGAATAGGTTCTTCAGGATTTGTTCCGACTTGTCAAACTTGTATTAGGTTTCAGTCTGGCTTTTTAGTTTCAGTCTGTACATTTCTACCAGTTTTCTCTAGCCAATGTAATTAAGGTTAATTCGAACCGTCAACTATGTTTTTTTTATACGTATAATAATAATTGGATGATGGTCCAATGGTATTTGATGTAAAAATAAGACAAAAGAAAAAACAAACCTTGTCCAAACTGGCTCGTCTGGTTTTAAAATCACGGCCTTCTGAGTCCTGGAGCTTCACTGTGATTCATCGTCATTCCATCATATTCGTTCAGTACTTGTGTTGAAATCTGAAAAAATATTTCACAGAACAGAAATGCGTGAGCTAGCAAGTGACGGCTCTCCAAGCGAAGTGAAGGTGGAAGTGACTGACCACTGTGATCCAGACCACCGGAAGCTCGCCGTGTGCAGTCTGGTCTGTGGACTCTCCTGCATCGGCATCATGTCCCTCATCTACTCCGTCAAGGTGACAGCACAGATATCAAAACATCTACTTTACAATCTGGATTACATTATTGAATACAGCATATAACTCAGGGGTGGGCAAGCTACGGCCCAGGAGCCACATGCGGCTCATTAAATGCTTTATTCCAGCCTGCCAAACTTGTAAAAAATTAAATGAAATATTTTTTTTATGTAATTCAATGTTAATCTGCTCTGAAGGGTTATTTTATTGTTTTATGTAACACATTTTAAAAAGCGGAACCATAAACACAAAATGTACGTAAAAGAATTGTTATATTGTTTTTATACTGCCAGTCTATAGAATCAGATTACAAACATATCAAACTTACATTTTTAAGAAACAAAAATCTTTTTTATATTCTTGTTATAGTTTAGTCCAATCAAACTTTTTTTTCACGCTTCCAATTTTTTTCAGTCCATTTCCATTTCTCCGAGAATGTGATTGACAGCCGCTAGACCAGGAAGCTCGGTCCAGCCCCTTTGTCAAATGTTAGAACCCAATGTGGCCCGCCAATCAAAAAGTTTGCCCACCCCTGACATAACTGGTTGGCGAAGTGTTATTCTGACTATCTGATGCCTTGGTACGTCTTTTAGGCCAGAGAGGCGAGAAAACGGCTTCAGACAGAAGACTGCGGGACAACACAAGTGCGGGTTAAAGAATACACAAAGAAAGCGTTGAAGTGGGGAATAGCGTCCATCGTCGCCTGGGTCTGCTTAATATTCATCTCTCCGCTGCTGGTGGGATTAGTGTCTTTCATCTTAACATTCATCGACTGAGACTGGAGACTTGTTTCCACATGCTAAAAGACACAGTGACACCACCTACAGGATGTTTTAGACTATAAGGTGCACTCAAAAAAAAAATACATAAATGACAGTGCACCTTATAATTAAACGCCTTATAGAAGAAAAAAAGGTCAGGAAACGGATGTTCGTAGTACCGGTAGTCTGAAAATTACGGTAAAAGAAGCATCAAAATAGGTCACTTAGCTGTCAGACACAAACTAATAACATTCATTGAGATCCTCAAAAAATATGGACAAACTAAGTAAAATAACTATAAATACCATGTCTAAATACAATCTAAATGAAATATCATTTTAATCGCATTTAGCTAACAAGTGAACAAAACACACGAATGACTTGAAACGATTTCACTTTATTGTTATACTTGATCTAAGAGTTAAAGATCTGAGTCAGATAAAAGAATCAAACTCCCAATCTTTGTCACTCACTTCACGTCAAGTAGTTCTGCGTACTTGAGAGGTTTTGAATGCTTTTGCTTTGACTTTATTTTCTTTTTGGTGACTGAAGCAATCTGGAAAAAAGAGATTACCATCTATCCTTTTTAGCCGGATTGAAATGAACTTTGATCGATATTAATTCAAGCCCATTTTATTTACTCCATGGCTTTCCAATGGGTTTTGGATGTTTGGTTTCTAGATGTCGCCGTAATGTTGAAGGCTTAGCCAACACGCAACACACTGGCCTCTGCAGCACTATTAATGGCAAAAATGTAAAACGTAAATTTCCATGGAGTGATACATTTTCTCTCTTCGCTAGTATTCTTCACATTTTTGTTGAAAACTTTTTCATTTTTCATTGTTTCATATTTTTTTACCTGCATTTTCGCAAAGATTTTGCATGAGGGGGGGGGTCCAGAAAATAAGGCATTAAATTAGTTAAAGACAAGCTTGTGTCTCAGATGCGAAAAAGTCAAACCATGAAAAGTAAGAAAAAGGCTGGAGTTTTATTTTGAAGGAACAAACACCTGTTAAAAGCGTTACGTTAATCAAATCGCCAAAACGTAAAATCACCAGCAGCCACTTATAGACTTTTTTGCAAGCCACTTTTATTTATCACAAGCTGGACGGAGAACTGGACAATCTTCCACGAGTAAGATGAATATTATGGACCAGGTTACATTAATAACACTTTCCTTTAATTAATCGTTTGTACAAAACCACAGTTTGTATTTATACATTAAACGTCTTTCTTGGGTTTTTAATAAAAAAAAGTCAAAAAACGCACTTGTTTACAGAAACACCACGTCTATACAAAAGCTATTTTATCAAATCCTAAAAAAAAACAAAAACACACACATCCGTATCTACAAACAGATCATAAATTATCACAAACCTTCAGCATCAGACCAAAAGTGAAGGATCCACACGTAGAGAACCTGAGGTGAAGTATGAAATCCACTCGGCCTTCACAGGGGAACATTTCGAATGCTGCCGCTGGACTTTGTCTCTCACAGAGAAGATGGTTTACACCATGTTTGGTAAGAAACGCTCCTGTGATTAATACTGAGACACGCGTGAGAACCATAGCTGCATCTCATCTCTGTGGAGCACAACCCAGATGTTTGACTTTTACAGTACATTTATAAGAGCAATTTTACAGTCACTTTCTGTCTTCGTCTCAGTCTGAAAACCCCTGCAGCGTCGCCCAGATGTCCAGTTCCTGGAGCTTGGAGCAGAGCAGAGCGTCCAGAGAATCCTCCGCTTTAGAAGAAGCCCCGAGGGCTCGTCTGGTCCGGTTGCCTGCCGCTTTTCTCGGACCTAAAGCTGCCGTTTGACCCACCAGAGGCTTCTTGGGTCTCCGTGGAACCCCCAGCTCGGGAAACTCCACGAAGCGCTTCATCTTCTTTTGGCCGGTCAGAGACTGAGAGCCGTCGCGCCGGTGAAGAGGCGTCTCGAAAATAGTCTCCAAACGTCTGAACAGAATAACCAGAAAAACCATCAACTCAACACACGCCACAACAATAACCAATTGAAGAAAAAAAAAAAAAAAAAAATCACATTTATGTTCATTTTTTTTAACGATTAGAAAATTATTTATTAGAAAAAAAATGTGAAATATGTTAGAAAAAAAATATTTGAACTAAAAATATTTATTTACATTCTTTTCCTAATTATGACGAAACGTCTGGATAATCAATTTTTCACACAGAAAGTAAATAATATATACACTAACAAATTTATAAGATTTAATGTGTAGTTTCACATTGTGTTTTTTTTTTTGTTACGAATAATAGACAGTATTATTCAATATAACAGTAAACGCAACAGTAAGGAGAAAGACCACGTCTCACCCGTCCGGAGGTTTGCTGAAGTTTTTGTTGGTGTAGATCTCCTCCAAGCTAAACTCCTTCTTCTTCGTCCTGCAAAACATGTTGTCAAACCAAACTAACGAAGCGTCTCGTTTGGAAGGTCACAGCAGAACTCTCTAGAACACACACCTGACGACCTTGGGCAAACCCATCGGTGTTAGGTTGTTCTGGGGCTTTGGAATTTGTTTCCGGATCCGAATAGAAGACACTTTGCCCCGGTGTCCGTCCTTAAGGTCCGTCTGCTCGGAAGAGAAGGGAATTAACCAAACACATTTCAGGTTAGCACAAGTAATCAGAAGAATGGCTGGTACCTTGACTTCAGAGTCTGATAAGGCCTTCTCCTCCGAGAGGGCAGCAGAGAGCATCCTGAAGGTGGATTGCTCGACTGCTTCACACTCCATCTCAAGCACTTCATGGCTTCAGAAAGTCACAATCGAGAGAAAAGCAAATAAGAGCTTCAAAATCTGCTATGTCACTATTAAAAGAGCCATTTATTACTAATGGAATTATGAATTCTGTGAGACTTTACCGAATACGGAGAAAAAAAAAATATTATTAAAAATTATTATAATAATTACTACTTAAAAAAAACATAATTTTAATATAGAATTATTGTTCTCAATAGTATTCTTTAAAAACAGTATTATTACTGTTAAACTACAAATATTTTAATGATTTTAATCAGAATATTTCACTGATTTCAATCAGTAATTACCATTTTTAATAAGTATTATTATGATCAACAGTAATCTATATTAAAGAAAGTTGAGTTTGTCAAATACTATGTACCTGTATTACTACATAATAAAAAGTTTGTTAAAAAAAAGTTTAAAAAAAATTGCTACTAACATTTTAAAAACGACATCTTTTGGAATGAAGCCAAACGAACCTTACATTTATTTGAAGCCAAATGTCAAACAAAATCTCATGTGATTCTGTCTAGCGTCTTATTTGGCAAATGTAAAAACCTTCATTTGTGTTTCAGATCACTGTTAAAAAATGTGTTTTAATCTAAAAAAAGAGAATTGATTGTTTATTGTTTGGATATTAAATAGACGCCCATATTAAAAAAAACAACTATTACATAAAATAATAAAAACATTAAAAATAGATACTAAAAGACCCAGTACCACCGTGACAGTAAAAAACGTCCCACTGTCACGACCTTATAGATGAATGAAATTACCTGCTGAGAGACAACACAGGGGCAGGAAACTCGGGGTGGCGGGGGGTGACAACAGGGGGGCCGGACAAAGCAAGACAGGGCGTGAGGGGTGTGAAGGCGTGGCCGGGGAGAGTCTGTGAGGGCGAGGAGGCGGCGGGCGTGACACTGGTGCCGGGGTGAGCGTCAGCGTGCGCGTGGGCGGAGCTTTTGGACAGGAAGGCCAGAGGGCTGGACAGGAAGCACGTGGTGAGCTCTTTGAGGGACGTGGAAGGCGAGGAGCTGAGAGGCGGGTAGACCTCCTTACGCAGACACAGAGGAGCCACCTCACGCTCCATCTCCACGCTGCACACCGTGTGGCGCCGGGTGCGTTTGGACGGGGAGTGGAGGGGAGTGGTGAGGGGGGCGGGGCTAGTCTGCTTGTGCGAGACGGGGGCGTGGCCGCACCACAGGGAGGGGATGTCGGGGCAGGAGACGCTGCGCAGGAGGCGGCGGGAGCCACTACCTGACACCAGCACATCTGGAACGGACTCCTCCACTTCATCAAAACAGCGTTTGTGCCCGCCAACCGAGAGATGCTTTGATCTGCGTCTTCTCTGCATCTTTGGTTGGAGTTTAGCTGATGGGATGGTTTCTCCTCTGGCGTCCAGTAGTGATAACCCTGTGTGTTCCACGGCTGCTGTGCTTTTCATTGGTTCACTCGGTCCGACAGGGACGAGCGGGACTTTTATTTTGCTTCTTAACCGAGTCCTCTTGGTTTTCGAGGATGCTCGGCTGATCTCCATGGAGACGGAGCTCAACTGGCTGAGATCATCAGATCCTTGACTTTCTGCAGAGTCCAGCTTTTCTGGTATGACACTCCTAGTTTTCTTCACAGGTCGTGGTTCTCCATCTTCAGTGCTCAGCAAAGCACATTTCCGCTTAGTCAGGTGGTCTTTTTTAGGCGCTCGGTGTCTTTTCATTTTTACGTCGGCAACAGAAGAGCACTTTGTAGGATGCGATGGATCGATTGAACACTCTGACCACTCCACTCCGTTCCTAGACTCTGGTTCCTTCATGCTTCCATTCAGAGTGTTTGATTCCATCAGACACGTGGCCTGTTCCGTGGTGCTTGTCTCACCGTTCGCTGACCTGTGCTTCTTGCGAGGAATCCTTCTTCCAGATGAGAGAGAACATGGTTCTGTGATGGTAAATCCATTGGACCCAATGTCTTGAAAACCAATGGCTGACGTGGCTTCAGATGTGGAAGGATCCTTTGTGCTTTGAAAATTGTGTAAATGTGTGTCCAGGGATGGAAACGGGCTGGTCCTGAGGAGAGGCCTTGATTGAGACGACTGGTCCTGATGGAGATGCTGCGGCTGACTTGGACGGTTCTTTTTTATTTCTAGATTCAGTTTGACGTCATTGTTGGGATTGGTGTGATCCAATTCTGATTTGAGGTTGTTGCTTGAAATTGTGCAAAAATTCAGTCTTTGTGCAACTTTTTTGTGCTTTCTGTTGGAGCTGCTATCAGTGCTTTCTGAAGGCTTTATGGTGGACAACCCATTCTTACAATCAGGCCCTATAAGCGTTTCATTTCTGGATGAACTTTGTGTTTCTGATTCACTTCCATCAGTGATCAGTTCGTGATTCTCAGAAAGTTCGGCTGAGAACAGAGGGCCACTGGGCTTGAAAAGGCGAACAGGGCTCATAACTATTTCAGTAAAGCTTGCCATCTTTGACTTGAATGTTTGAAAAAGTGGAACAATTTCCCATTTCTTTATTGCTGAAAGACTCGTTGAAGATTCCTCAAGAGCCGAAGTCTCATCTGTGGTGGTCCTGTTTGCTTCTCTGCAGTGGGAAGCGACGTGGCTTTCATTTCTACAACAAAGAGAAAAAGATTAGCCAAAAAGTGATTTTTTTTGTTTATTATAATAAAGAAGTATTAGCAAAAATGTGAAAGAAAATGCATTTCTATAATAAAGGGAAAGATTGGACAAAATGTGGAGAAAAAATCATTTCTACAATAAAGACATATTAGCAAAAATGTGAAAGATTCATTTCTAGACAAAAGAAATATTAGCAGAAATGTGAAAGATTAATTTTTATACGAAAGAAATACTGTATTAGCAAAAATGTGAAAGAAAATGTATGTATTTATTAAAGAGAAAGATTGGCCAAAATATGGGAAAAAAAATCATTTCTATAAAGAAAGAAAGATTAGCCAAAACGTGAAAAAAATAATCACTTTTGTATTGAAGAAATATTAGCAAAAATGTGGAAAAAAAACAATTTCTAAAATACAGAAATATTAGCAACAATGTGACAAATAAAAACATTTCTATAATAAAGAAAGAAAGATTAGTAAAAATAAGTTTATTTTTATAATAAAATGATTTTAAAAAATTAACATTGAAACACTCGTTTTTTGGAATGTGGGAGGAAACCGGAGCACCGGAAGGTTCGGGGAGAACATGCAAACTCCACACAGAACGGCCCCGGCCGACCTCGAACTGTCCCGAACTGACTCACAACGCTAATCACAACACCTCCTACAATTTCTATAACAATCACACGTGTGCAGAACATTAGGCATGAGTTTATAAGGGTCAAGTGACTTACTTTGAGTATTGCTCTTCAAACCCCATTTCCACCTCAGAGCTTGTCTGTATAAAGAACCAACAAAATCAACATTGTGTATTAAGGCAAATACACTTTATAACGACTTTAACACATTAACAATTTGTGTGCCATAATACAACACAAATGTGTAAAAGAACAGAAAACTGTTTGAAAATCACAATATGGCAGTTAA
This sequence comes from Paedocypris micromegethes, assembly GCA_028031935.1. Lineage (NCBI taxonomy): Eukaryota > Metazoa > Chordata > Actinopteri > Cypriniformes > Paedocypris > Paedocypris micromegethes. The sequence continues at coordinate 4,925,802 of CM051506.1, forward strand.
TGTGATAAGGTGAATGAAACAACCATGTTAAAACTGACGCGTCATCATCTAAATCTCCATATTAAATCTGAAGAACCCAGTTAAAGGTTAACGTGGGCTGTTGTCAGAAAGACTGAGTGTTTTGTCACTTCCTCTGAGAAATCTACTGTTGTTGATCTGTTACGTAACACACCACGGTAACGTGTTTTTGCCAGTGATAAAAGATTAAAATGACAATTTGAATACATTGTTTGCTTTTGTATTTATTTGATTGAAAGATGTTCTAGAGCAAAATGTCCACCCGTGTCCAAGCAATTACAAGCAGTGTGTGATTTAAGCATGAAATCCAGAAACGTTACCATGGTGTCTGTCTTTCTTTTCGCAGAGTGATGAGCTCAGAAGACGAGGTAGTTTAAGTCAAGCATCATTGTGCTACGTCTCTCAGAATCCTTTTCCTGCTCCTTTGGCCGCGTCCACTTCATTGTTCTCTCCTAATTCAACTCATCTGTTGGAAAAGCAGATTTCTGATTGATTAATCCTCGTAATATTTCGGTAATTTTAACATTAAAGTAGTTATGCAGGAATTACACTGTCCACAAGTACGTTGTAGAATAACGGATTTGAAACAGTATTCAGATGGCAATTAATGACTTAACTCAATTAACTAGATGACTTTGAATGTGACTTTCATATTTACACATACAACTGTTTTATTTTAAACTAGCAGCAAAATATGAATTCAAAAATATGTGAATAAAAATAGACGTGTGTTGACGTACGACACAGAATCTTGCTTGCCAATGAACTCGTTTTATCGATCTTTTCAAATGAACGACTGTGTAAAATTAAAATAAAACATGACCATAATTCTGAAGAAACTAATCATCTTTTTAAAAAGAATTAATCAACTTTATTGTATTTGATACGAGTTCTGTCGTCTCGGTGACAGAAAACACATTGAAGCCTTTTATGCAGTGAAATGTTAAGAAAAAAAAAGCCAAATAATAAACCAGGAAAAAAACGCATTTTATCGAAAACGAATCGAGTTTGACCCGGGATCCGCTTTACTAAAGTTCCCACACATTGGTGTGTTTTTGTGCGTGACGTCGACGTGAACCGCGGCTAGCTTTACTGCTATCTACGTAAAATATTTGATAAAGCGTTTTCACACTGCCGCATTAAGCCCCTTTAAAAAAGAAAAACAGCACACTAACCTAATAACAGCTCGGGGCGGCGAAGCAGCGAAAACATTTCCTCGAGTCGTAGTTTGCGAAGCGTCGATGATTGTGTGACATTTCCACGCCGAGCGGCGACCGTGTTTCACTATTGCACACAGCACACACTGGCGGTACACACCGGGTCCAGACGAACCAATCAGAGAGCGGCAGAGCTGACTAACGGACCGCCCCTTCTGCTAAAACTAAGATTTCAGCCAATCGGAGTTGAGCGTTGTGAGCAAACGCACCAATTTGGTTCTGGGAGGGAGAGTGTCAGCCAATAGCGCCGGCGCTAACACCCGCCTTTGTCCCTGCGTGAACTACTACGGGTCGGTTTGACACACGAAGATCAACGCGATCCAGCCATCCATCTCCTGAATGATCCTAGCAACTCTGTGCTAAAACAAATTATTTATTGTCAAAAATGTCTCATATACTGTAAATTAAACTTACAGTACAATAGTGGTACACGTAAGAGCCAGTAAATTCAAACAATATAGAAATCATGAGATAGAAGATGCCGTTTGCTCGCATGATACAACGTAGACAATTGGTTTATGATTGTACTATAAGATTGTTTTTTTTTTTTTATCTCTGGGAAAAAAACGTGTGAGTCGAGTCCTGGCTGGTTCTTCGTACATTCTTTTCGACCCCATATATTGTGGCACAAGACAAACTTACTTTCACCAGAAGGATCTCCTCGAAACTCATGTTCAGGCCATTCTGGGAGGCCATTTTGACCATTTATATAATAGATCAGCACTTCTGAAATAAACCAAGTACACAACATACTGCTTTCATATACACTTGGTCATTCATGTTTTTGTATAAAACATTAGTACAGTACAGTGTTCACACACGCATGCACACACACACACTATAGTAACCAGCAAATCTGGGGTGTCCAGAGAGAAATCTCTTTATTAAAACAAATAATATATGGAACACTGATACACATACCACTCAAAGAAACCCAAACCCGATATTGGATCGATTGCGTGATTCAGTGATCGATCATGTATAAAGGTCAAAGTCTATTCTTCTGGAATTGTAGAACGGGGCTCCATCCTGATCAATCCTTCTACAGTACACGCCGTCCTTGAAGTAACCCTCATCCACCCAGTCCTATAATCAGGAGCATCGGAGTCAAATCAAATGTTCATGTCAAACTCAAATAAGTAAACAATAATTACTAATCGCAGTAAAAAGACGTGTTCTGTGTTGGCTTTATAAGACTTTAATTTAATGTTTGATTATAAGGCTCTAAATAATCCAGCTCAGGAGTGCTGGTAACCTTGATCACAATCGACCAGAGGTGAATGTGGGTTCAACTGCATCAAAAAATGACTATAAAAAGACTATAAAACAGGTCTTTCGATTAACATACACAGCAGACAATCAGAAAATACACTGGTAATTCAAATGTTACTATTCTACGATTCATTTTAAAAATCTGATTAACGTCATACTTGTAGAATCAGGACAGCTTTTAGGAAGAACAAATATACAACTGTATAAGTATATGAGTAAATATAAACTACTTTGGTTTATGTTTAATAAAATCATCTGCTAAATCATCAAGTGTAAATTTTGGGTCCAAGAATGGAGAAATCAAAAGTAACAAGAACATGTAATAACAATAGTTGGAACTTTGGGGATTCACACTTAATAAGGGGAGGTAATGCTTAAAGCATTTTTTCCTCATCACAGGAACATGAACCACCTAAAGAAAACTAGTGGTGAAAAAATGCAAACTACACAAAGAAATGCCTAGTCTGACCATATTCTGTTCTATAATATCATTATAGCCGTCTGGGTGATTTTTTTAATGACCTTAACGTATTTTAGTATTTTATGACGTATTTACCCATAAAACGAAAAAACAGTGAACACTGACATATTGAGCTACCAATGAGCCGTACCTGCATCTGTTGGCTGCTGAACGGGCCGTAGAGTTCAGAGTTGTCTGTGTTGTCCCATTTGTATTCCCACATCACCTCATCGCTCACTGTTGAAAAGAGCCAGAACACAAACCTCCATTTAGCATCTCTGTGAGTCAAAACGCACACGAGGTTAAAACACGAACCCCTGTTGTCGTCTTTGTCATCCTTCTCCGCACCGTGCTTTTCATCAAACGTGTCAGCAAACATATCGAGCTCATCCTCTTCATCATCATCCTGTGCTTTGGCTGTTTTATTCAGGGTTTTTCCCTTCAGCTTGTAGGCCAGCTTCTCATACGTCTGCTGATAGATCTCAAACTCACCTATTCCGACCAGTCTGTCTGCCAATGCGGTCAGTTTGTCTAATTTGCCGGCGTCTCTGTTAGAAGTTTCCTCCGCTTTTCCCTCGTCCTTATTCACTTTCCCTTTTTTCTTCTGTCTTCCCAGACCGCCGAGTCTCCTCAGAGCAGCCGCCACGGTTTCCCCGGGTAACATCAGTTCAAGGATGGCTTCCGTCAGTTGCTGATGGGTAAATGTGGCCAGAGGGTCTTCAGCCGGCTCCTTCTCCTCCTCCTCCTCCTCATCACATTCATCACTGTTGTTCTGCTCCTTCTCTCGCTTGATCTCCTCTTCGGCTTCGTCTTCATCACCCGCTCTTCTCCGCCGCTTTGCTGCAAGGCCTTTCTTTTTTTTCACGGGCTGTTCTTTAATCTTCACCTGTTTTGAAGCCAACGTACATGAAAAATCAGGGAAATGATCAGGCAAAGAATCTGGAACTGAAGAGCTCACGAACCCAGTCGATGTTGTCAAGCCAGTTGTCCCTAATGTCCTTTTCTTTGTTGACAATATAATTGCCTTCGGAATCAAAGTGTCCCTCCTCCATTTCCTCCACGAGGTTAAAGGGCGTGATGCGGACCCCCTCGTCATAGTCGATTGTTGCATTTTCCTGACCTGTAAACACAAAGTTACAGAACATTAAACATATGTTCAAAAGGAAAAAGCAATACAAAAATCTCATCAAACCTTCTACGTCATCATTTGCGAGGATGTCATATTTGTTGCTGTGTTCCCCCGTCTCTTCATCATCTTCCTCATCACTGTCCAAAGTGTGTTTCTCTTTAAATCTGGACCCTGGACCACTCACACCAGCAACCAGCTGTTGAAACAAACGTGAAACTGTGAGACAAAACTTCTTTTAATGAGAATTACGGATATAAACGACCTTGCGCTTGGGGGCTTCCTCTTCCAGAGTAATCTCTCCGTCCCCGTCTTCAAAAGTCACTTTTCTTTTCGACATGCTGATACGGAAAACATTTTTCACTGTGTAAATAACAGTTTCAAGTCCATACAGTCATTTACAAACACGGTCTTTTAGTTGATGAAGCGAAGGCTTTTAAAATCTACAACATAAACGTTCTCTGAATGAACCGTTGTTTCAAGAATACGCGTTGTTGTCGTTTATAAAATTTTAAATATGCGGTCGTTTTTTCGCAAAGGTTTGTTTAACAAATATAGTAATATATTCACATCTACGTCACTTAACACAAACGCTACAACGTAGAGGTGAACCTGAAAAAGCAAATGTTGACGAAGAAACAGTCAATATTTACCACCGTGGAGCACGAGCTAATGCTGCGCATGTCCAGATTCTCGCGTATTTGGTCACATTACGTCACAAAATGTTGCCTTAACACGACGAGCCTACATATTTAACACACTGTTTCGACGTAAATGTATGATAGCACACTGAAACGTTAGTTATGTAATGTAGTTACCTGTGTGTTACTCTCCGCGCTGCGCCATTCAAGTAAATCGAAACCCGGAAATACGTCATAAGCGTGAGCCTGAGTTGTCACGGATTCAAGTGATGCGCCATCTAGAGGACGGCGTGGAAAATCGGAGAATTTAATTCATAGCGTCGTCTTAACTTTTATTCACAAGTTTCGATTATAACCACAATCCTTAACACAAATAATTATATACTACGGATTAATTTTTTTGTATCACTAACAATATTTTTTCCCACTTTTTAACGATCCGCTTTTAAGAAAATAAACAATGTATCAAATTTAAACAAATGAAAAATATATTGCTGACACGAATATCAGCAATATATTTTCTATTAAAAATAATAATAATAATAAAAAAAATAAATAAATAAATAGTAATAGGCCACACTTTATACCTGCTGTTTCATTTCGTGCTCCGAAGAGAATAGCGCTCGACTTCTGTTACCAGGAAGTGGGTCGCGTATTTATATTTCAGCACTTACAAGACTCGCGAGCGAACGCGAGCAGCAAGGGACCTATGATGTCATTTAATACTTGTAATTTTGTCTCAGAATATTAATTCTGCCTGGATTTAAATTGACTTGACTTTTTTCGCATTGAATTGTAAACCAACGGAAAAGAAAGATCGCACACCTGGAAAACGTCGTTCTGCACGTGATCCGGTACGTTTCTTATACGGGGCTTTATATCGTACACATTATTGTAAACTTAAAGGACCGTTATTCTGTGTTTATAGGCTCAACATTGCTTTCTTCTACACAGCTATCTGTGACTATTTATATTTATTTTCGAGGTAACAGTTTTCACATGTTGCTTTTTTGTTGTAAATTAATGCAATGCTAATTTATTTTGCTTAAAAAACAACAATTATATGAGTTATGTGGATTTTAAAAACGTATCAACTTACGGTACTTTGAAACTCCTCCTGTTATGATCAGACAGGACGCGAGGTGGCGCTAGAATGAAGATCCATAAGAAGATTCTGACTCATTACCTGTCCTGCACCTCACCGGTGGATAAAGAAGGATACCTCTACAAAAAGGTAAAAGTGGAGTTAATACGAAATTACATATAAAAAAAACACCAAATTTTAGTAAATACATATTTTAAATATGTATTTAATAAATATAAAAAAAACAATTTAAATACATTTCTAATTAATTATTAAAACAATGTTTTAATTTTTAATGTTTTAGAAAGTAAAAACGTATAATTTGTATAAGCTACAAAAATTAAAAATGTGAATCTTAAGGAATTTTGTAATGTAAAAAAAAAAAAAAAGTAAAGCCTGCAAAGACAGGATTTATTTATTTTAAAGAAATTAATAAATGTAAAACTTCTTAAAGAATCACATGTTTTGATTTAAAGAAATAAACAATAATTGTCATTTTATAAAGAACCACTGAGAATGCATACGTTTAAATGTATATATTTAATTATATATTTGCTATTATTTAGCTTTGTCATATTACCAATGTATTTGTTGTACTTTTTAAAGTAATCTATTCCTGTAATCTGTACCCACAGAGGGAGCGTAATCTCACGTACCTGCGCCGCTGGTTTGTTCTGAAGGGGAATGTGCTGTTTTACCAGGAGCGGCCGGGCGATCGCAGTCTACTGGGAGTAGTGGTTCTGGAGGGCTGCCTGGTGCAGGCCAGTGAGGCGGACGGACAGTTCTGCTTCTCTCTGGTCTTCACCGGACCGGGCCTGCGGACGTACAGACTGGCCGCTGATGACCGTGTGAGCCAGGAGAGCTGGATCAGCGCTTTGTTTAGTGCTAGTCACATCTACCTCTCCGTCATCCTCAAAGATCTGGAGCGCCGCTACGCTGGTGAGACCACTTACCGTATTTACTCGCTTATAAGTCGACCCCCCCAGTTCAGCTGTGAGATTGTGGTATTCTGTTTAGACCCGCTTATAAGACGGGAGAAAGAAATGAGAGAAAAGTGAATTGATAGAAATGAGTAGAAACTTAATTTTGTGTTTCATATAAAGTCAATTCCGGTTATTTGGGGCACATTGGGATACTAAAGTGTGAGACTAACCCCTAAAATATCATCCCTTTATTTTTTCACAACTTAAACAACATAAACGACGTTGGGTGTTAGAAAGGCGCTATAAAAATGCAATGTATAGATAAAAAAATTAATAAACGACCTGTTCAGATGCTCTTTAATCCTATAGAAATGATAAAACTTTTCAGACCTTCTTGGTGGTAAAAGAAGCATAAAATCAAAGTAACCGTTATTTAGCTTGGTATTAATCTATTTATGTTATTTATGTTTAAGGTTTAATTTGTTATTGGTATGGTTGCATTATAATCTTCAAGATTTGTGGGAAAGGTGCCATGCTCCTTTAAGAGAAATGCAAACAGGTCGGTGTTCTCCCGAGAAGCGAACGCTAATGCTGACTCGTGTTTTGGGAATAAAATACTACGTTTGAAATCCACCGTGTGACTCGTCGAGTAAATACGGTATTTATTTAGTGTGTTTGTAGTCTGTGTTTACAGATTCGGTTTTTAGAAACCTGTCTGACCTGAATGTTCCTCAACAGAAGCTGTGAAGGGAAAAGGCCCGTGTGACTCGACTCTGAGTCCACCGAGCCCCAAACAAGTGCTGGCTTCTGGGAGAGGACCACCCTACGTCCTGCACGCCTCCTCCATACTGCCTCCAGACGGAAGGAGCAACAGCTCAGGTTCAGTTCCACACGGACCCGGGACCTACAGTCTTCAAGCTCCGCCTGCTCATTTCAAAATAACCAATAAGAGATCTCCAAAGCTGTGGCCCAAGAGAAACGCTCACGTCACGCCCTTGAACGGTCCAGCGCCGGCTTGTGGAGAATGGCCGCTTGCTATGCTTGACCCTTTGGATTTCAGTAAACTGCACGAATACTATGGTAATGAGATAAGACAAGTGCAAGCTGATTGGCTGAAGAAGCAGCGGGAGGATCAGGAACGTCCCGAGGATGACCTCATTGACCTTGGATGAAGTCAACACATGGGTATAATAAATATTTATTTATAAAATATATAATGAATATTTATAAACGCTTTATTGACTTCAGGCACAGAACTGTTGGAGTTAAAGTTTAACTTATGTAATAATTGCTTGTCTGAAAGAATCAAAATAAGACACAAATAAAATACAAAATAAATGGCTTCCAGGTGTCTCTGAAATGCATGAAGCCTTCTAGAAGTGTATTTTTATAATTCATAAAAAAAGCTTAAAAAATACTTGGTTAAGGCTCCAGTTAATACTCCAGGACTTCCCTGTATTTTCTTTTCATAGCATTGGTAATTGAAAGCTGGTTCAGGGTTTCTTATTGCACTTCCTCTCTGTCGGCTGGACACAACAGTTCACTTCCTTATTGATTGACATTTTTATTTTTTTTGTGTGTATCTAACAGTGAAATTAAGTAAAACAGAAACTATAATCAAATGTGAAATAAAAAATAAAAACCCTTAAAAAATTAAGATATTTGTATATTGTATTTTCTATTTAAATATATTATGTGCATAATTATTTTTATTTTTAGAAAATACAATATGTTTCAACTAAGCTTGAATTCAACAGAAGCATGCATTGGACTTTATGAATGTTTTTTTCTTCTCTCAGAAGGAAGTCACAAACCAACTGCAACACTTCTGCAATTCAGACTTCCTCTTTTTTTATTTTCCTCTTTTGGGTGTTTAAATGATTTGGGCATCGATGCTTTAACATTCAACTCAAACCGAATTCGTAAAGAAAAATTAAATGCATTCCTAAGCATTGTGGTTTCTTGTTACTTTACTTCCACTTGTTACATTACAGTCCCTGCAACAAGCATGTAAATTACTAGGCGTAATTTAATAAGCGCGTCACAAGAGGGCGCTGTTTATAACCGCAATAGTACATGTACGTATATACATTATTTGCGTTGGACATTGATCAGCAAATACATGCATACGTAAATCCATATATTTGTGAACATGTATATGTGTGATTATACAACATATGGGGAAACTGACGCTGGCAGACATAAACTACAAGGCACGTGTCTTCGGCGGAAAGCAGATGCACACAGATCAATCATAAGCGTATGTTTTACGTTACGGGGACCTGAGGCATGTCAGACTCTATCGAGACGCCTCATCCGGATTCCAGTCATCTCTAACGTGATAAACAGCTCTGACCTAACGGCAAAGCGGCTCGCGTTACCTCATTCCGTACGTATGGACCTACAAACACACCGTTGACAAACAAACATGGCTGACAGAGGCTCAAATATGGCTAAACGAAAATATTCCCGCACTGGTTATTTTTTAACCTGGTTATGTAATACTACTAGTATCTAGTGTTAACCTAGATAATGCATTGTCTGTATCTAGAGTATTTGTTCAGCTCCACCTGTTTGCTCGGGTAGCACTTAATTGCTCTCCGCACTCTTAATATTTACACTATGCACATACTGCATTTTAGATACTGTATATTAAATACTGTATGTTCAAACTATCACTGTTCTTTAGCGAATGACAACTAGTTTAATTTATTCCAATTAAGTTATTCTAATATATTAAAAATAATTACAGTATATTAAATAATAATTAATAATAATTCTATTATCGGTTAATTCTGAAAAGGAATAAAGAAAAATCTTTCCTACTGTGTGAAAGCAAATGCAATATACGCAAATGCAAATGCAAAATACTGATACGAAATAGAGTTGTATTTTAGTTGTAGAAATTATATAGCTATTATAATAGTTATCAACAAGTTATTTATCAACCAATAAACACAAATGACATGAAAATGTACATGAAAAGTACATGAAAATGTATGTAAAAAGTAAATGAAAAAGTATGAAAGCTTAACAAGTAAAAAGCTTTTGAAGATATATTCATGCAATGTACATTGTTACACTATTGAAGTTGTAAAAATAAAAATATTGGTAAAAAACAATATTGCAGTTGTAGTCTAAAATAATGTTACATTAATGGTCACAATTTCCAGAAAATTCCACTTTACACGCGGTTCTCAATGAAACCTACTTCTGCGTATATATTCAAATTGGAGCCTCATCTGCGTGCACATAAATTACCAGACAGTCTTGTGAAATATTGCATCATAATCATAAATTATTGAAGGGACAAAATGTAAAAAGAAAAAGAATGCTCGGCTTCAAGCGGATGACAAGCTGATGAATGTCCCACCCGGAGAAGAAAGCTCAAGGAGCAGACAAGTTTGTTTAGCTATTTCAGTGGCTCAGCTGTCTGTTGACCCACCGTGCGGAGAGGATCATGGCCTCACATAGAAGAGCTTCCCTGGTGTCTTCATGAATAACATCTGACAAGTGCACGAGCGGTGGGACGGAGTGCGTGCGCTGAATATGGGCATGTGGTGTGCGACGAGACCCAAATCTGACACCATCACTGTACTGGGAAACCCATTATAACCCGTTCTGAAGGCAAGGGTTAAGGTCTCCAAACTATTCCTAGCAGATTCCTCAGATGAGTACACCAGGGTCATTTAAACATTACATTTGTGGAGTCAAATCATTTTAGGAGTGTGTGGTGGTACAGAACCACCCATAATGTGAAACAGGTCCAGAATCGGATTAGAACTGGACTCCGGATCAAATCATTTTAGGATCATGAATTTATGTGATCCTAAAAGTGGTGGTTGTGCTCCAACATCAGTCCAGAATCAGAACTGGACTCCGGGTCGAATCTTCAGAAGATCATAAATCAAAGTGTGTGGTGGTGAAGATCCCACTTAACGGTGAAACAGGTCCAGAATTTAAACAGAACTGGACTCTGGATTGAATCATTTTAGGATTGTGAATTGGAGTGTGTGGTGGTAGAGATACACTCAAGACCTGAAACTAGTTCAGAACCTGATCAGAACTGGACTCTGGATTGAATCATTTGAAGATCATGAAATGATGTGTGTTGGTGAAGATCCCACCAAACGATGAAACTGGTCCAGAACCTGATCAGAACTGGACCAAATCATTTTAGGATCATGAATTGAAATGTGTGGTGGTAGAGACCCCCCCCCCAAGACCTGAAACTGGTCTAGAATCTGATCAGAACTGGACTCTGGATCGAATCTGGAGAGGTGTCATCCACAGCACGACGTTCAATCTAATGATTCCAAGCGATGCGATTGTCTGAAGACAGACGGCGCCTTGTCTTCATGACCTTATTAGACGGTTGCCATATTCCAGAAGTATCAGATTAATTCCATTCCAAGACTCTGCGAGCTATTTCGGAGCGTGTAAGATGATAGCGCGTCCACTCTCTGATCGCTCATCACTTTTTGCCCCGTCTCTCTCTTCCCTCCTCTCCCGTTTCACAGTTTATTTTCTCTCTCTTTCCCAAGGCACACTTAAGGCCGGGACTATAATTAGTGAAGGGCCTTGGGTGGTATATAAGCCCCATCACCACGGGTCCCGGTGCGGCTTCAGTCTTCACTTCTCAAGCTTCTTAGACTTCACACATACCGTCTCGACATGGTGAGTACGCTGCACATCCACCATCACACTGAGGAACGCTTTGTGGGAATTGGAGTTCGGATGCGATGACGGGATATAAAAGCAAACGGTCCATATTCGCACCTGCGTGGAACAAGGAAGTCATCTTTTATTCAGCGGGAAAACACCTGATATACACAATTTCTTTAGCATTTAAATAAAAAAATAAATTAAATATACTTTTATAGATTAATATTTACATGTTTTTTGTCAATTTAAGAACAAAAATTGAATCAGAATTTTCCCAAAACCTAAAATTAATATTGGTTTAAACGAAGCAGCTATACAGACGTCTCATTACTCCTCCGAGAGCTGAGTATCTTCTGAAATGGTCATACTTCTCTGTAATGCCGCATCCGTACATCTACAGGCACCCAAGAAAGCCAAGAGGAGGGCAGCCACCGGTGAAGGCTCCTCCAACGTCTTCTCCATGTTTGAGCAGAGCCAGATCCAGGAGTACAAAGAGGTGATCACACACACACACACACACACACACACACAACTCAAGAAGTTAAACAACGGTGTAAAAAAAAAACTTTTTAATGAAAATAAGACACAATATTTACACACACACGTATAAAAAATGAATACATCTAAACAAAGCTACAAAATGAAATGAAAACAAATTTGTTTATCGATATTTTAAAATTATTGTGAGGAATAATGTCTTTAACAATTGCAATTTTTTTTTAACAATATCAATACATTTTTAAATAAATATATATTTATTTCAATGTTAAAAAAATGAAGTAAAATAATACACTATTTATGTATAATAATGAAGTATTTATAAATGAATATACTTATGTGCGTGCATGTACGTGTATTTGTTCACATCATATTCCAACAGCGTTCAAACTCTACTACAAACAACTGATCGATTTATTTATATTATTTAGTAGTATTTAGTATATATATTTAGTTATATTTTTGTGAATGTAATATTTATTTTATCTGTTTGTTTTAAGTGTTATTTATTAAAGTATGTTTTAGAATTTGTGTGTGTTTTGCTGCCACACTTTCTGAATTTCTCCCTTGGGAGATCAATAAAGTACTATTACATATAGAAAGGATATGTACTTTTAAATAAAAATACTAAAATATAATTTATAATAGTATTATATATATATATATATATATATATATATATATATATATATATATAATATTATACACTCACAGCAAGTCTATCAGAAACATATGTAATTTATCTACAGTATTACTTTACATTTATATGGTTATTTGCCGCCTGTTTTAATGTTAATCTCATTATTCGATTTAATTTCATTAAAAACTTTTATTGAAGCCGATCTAAATTTAAACAGGCGTCCGCCAGCAGCTGAGACGAATCCGCAGCATCTTAGTCTGAATCTCTTTGAACAGAGACGGGACCGGCCAGCTGTCCCTGGGTGGGCAGCTGAAGACCCCCGGCCAATCATCTAGAAATACACAGCTCCACACCGTAATCCGTCTAAATTAGCCTCGGCCAATCACGGCGCAGCTCGATAAATAGCGCGTGTGACTCAAGCCGAGTAAGGATCTGGACCGGTCCAGCTCGTTAGATGTAAACGATCCAATGTGAAAGGCACTCGGGGAATGTCTGACTTTACAGGCGAGATTAAACCAGCGTGTCTCGCAGATGGAAAGACGGATCAGCTGGAATCAAAGCAGCTGCTGGAACCCTCAAGGTCCTTCTTGAGTTTCATGCCACTGAGAAAGGACATCGTAATGGAAGATACAACGCTAGAGCTTCTCTAACTCTCCTCCATCTCCTAGGCTTTCACAATCATCGACCAGAACAGAGACGGTATCATCAGCAAAGACGACCTCAGGGACGTGTTGGCCTCAATGGGTACGTCTGCATCTCACAGTGTGATGGCTCCCGTGCTGACCTCCTCGCGTCTCGCCGTAGGTCAGCTGAACACCAAGAACGAGGAGCTGGAGGCCATGATCAAGGAGGCCAGCGGACCCATCAACTTCACTGTCTTCCTCACCATGTTCGGAGAGAAGCTGAAGGGTGCGTCCCAATCCCAGAACCATTCACGGACCGCTTGACCCAGCGGGCTTTGTGTTGAGCAGGTGCTGACCCCGAAGACGTCATCGTGTCCGCCTTCAAGGTGCTGGACCCCGAGGGCACCGGCTCCATCAAGAAGGAATTGTGAGTCCACGTTTGGTGTCATGTTGGAATAAAACCCCGTGTTGTTGGTGTCTGACACGAAGCTGTTGCGTCTGCAGCCTCGAGGAGCTTCTGACCACCCAGTGCGACAGGTTCACCGCCGAGGAGGTGCCTTCACCATCTTAAATCACCCGAGAAGTTTGAATTGTGTGTTTTGATATCTGTGTTCTCTCCATCAGATGAAGAACCTGTGGGCCGCCTTCCCCCCAGATGTGGCTGGCAATGTCGACTACAAGAACATCTGCTACGTCATCACACACGGAGAGGAGAAGGAGGAGTAAACGGCAGCAGAGAGAAGAACCCGCTGCTTAGCTCCGCCCCTCATCCTCCCCATTTCTTACTAGTTTCCACCACCGGTTGTAAATCTGAAGCACTTACTCTCCATCACCCTGAAGGTTCCTCCAGGAACTGGACGGGTGGAGAGCCGCCTGACCACCGTCTGTCAGTGGGCGATGGGTTAAAATGGTCATACGATAATTTACCAGTTTTATCCATCGCACACTCGCTCTCTCGGTTTCTCACGCTTCATTGTGCACCATGAGGAAGCAGCAAGACGGCTCTCGCTCTAAAATAGAGGAACTGGCCGTTGGTGGCGCTTCTTCTGGTGCGTGAACAGTGAAGTGAGAAAATAAGGGTTTGGTTTCCTTAAAGTGTCACCAAGCGTCCGCAGACAGACAGACAGGAAGAGAGGAGAGCAGCGACTGAAAGAGAACATGTGGTCTTCACTCCTCCTCTCCTCTCCTCTTCACAGCTGCTCTCTCGATGTTTGTCTTCACTCTTGCTCTGTCTCCAACTTTGCTCTGTCAGTAACTCTTCTGTAAGCAATAAAAAGATATGAACTGTGAATAAAACTTATCTTCCCTTTTGTACTGCTGTGTCTGCTGGATGTGTGATTAATAAAAACCCACATGTGTGTAGGCTTCCCTCTGGATATTTAGATGAGACAAGCTGCTGAAACATGACAACATGAAAAATCAGACTCGCAATCCAATTAAGATTGTCTGCATTCGTTTTTTTTTTTTTTTTTTTTCAGAAATGCGGAATGTTTGGGTCGAGATCAGTCAATAAAAGAGGATGTGACACCTTCACGGGCCGGAGGTTGAGCTTCACTAAAACTATCAAACCAGGTTCATAACAGAAAAATCTAACATTCTAAATCTAACGGGGTTTTTGGAGCCACCAAACAAAGTTGTAGTTGTACCAACTAAAATGCACCTTTCGCAATACCAATTTGCTCCTACATTCATACAAAACTAATATATTGAATATAAATGTAATCATAAGTAGCATAATAAGCAAATCTCTGAACTGGAATAGTGTGCGAATCTTACCTCAAAACAATCGCTTTCAGTCTCAGATTTCAGAAATTTCCTGTTACTACTAAAAAACCGAAGACAAATTCAGACGAACAAACAGTCACGTTAAAACAAGCAAACCTGCACAAACAAATGACAATTAATTCATTAAATAAATAAAGCATCAGTCACTATAGCAAAAAAAGACAACACGCAGAAAATGTATATATTATGATTTATTAAGGATCACGTTGTTGTGATTATTAAATACACTTCCTCAGATTTAAAACAAAAGTCTTAATTTATGCTTTTATTTCATCCTTAACAGTAGATGGCGTTATGTAAACCTAAAAACAAAAAATGACTCCGAGTGACAGTGTGAGGGCAAACTAAACTAGACAAACATTAAAAAAAAAAAATGATAAAAGCTACTTAAAATGTTTTTTACAGTCCTGTCAAAACAACACGCATCGTAGTTCCAAATATTTTACGCCGACTGAGCAAGAAACACTGCATTACAACCTTTCCGGAAATTTCCATGTTCCTAATCCAGCCTAAACTTCAGTCTAGATCAAATACGAGATGTGGGACCAGGAATAACTCAAGAAATGTGGTTGGAATAATCATGTTCTCGCTTCCCTTTACTGTACCAGTGCTGACGCCAGTTTGAGCTTTAGAGCATCAAAGCAAAAGTGAAGGCCGCTTGCGCCCCCTGGTGGCCGTACACTCCTGTTGTGCATTTAGAACCTTTGCTTGCATAGACGTGATCTGATGAAGATGAAGAGGCGAGACCCCGCGGACCAAACACGTCCCGTAAAATACAGGAAACGCTTCCTTAGCAAAGGAGCAGACGGTTTCTATATTAGTAAACCAGTTTGTCCATTGTACTTCCTCTCTTGAAAGGAAAAGTGCTTCAATGCAGAAGTTCCATCCAGTTTGATGGTCCAGGAGAGCGCACTAACACGTGAAGAACATAACACTTGTGTGATTAAGCGCACGGCGAGAAACACTGTCCGACGGAAGGATTCTTTTTTTATCGACTTTAGTTGATTTATCGAAACACAAGCACGTCTGGTCTGTCTTTCTCCTCGGGTCACTGAAATCTCCCATTGCCGTGAAAGAACTGAACGCACTTGTGAAAATTCAAAAACGGACACGTCTAGAATAAATAGCGAAAATGAATTTGAGATCACGTGAGAAACACACACACACACACAC
>CM051506.1:4941947-4966983 GCA_028031935.1 Paedocypris micromegethes
CACACACACACACACACAAAACAAAATCAGTGCTTAAGAGTTAAAAAAATTAAAACAACATGAAATGAAACTCTCCAGACCACATCGACATCACTTGCATAGAAATAATCTAATCCAGCCAAAATTGTAACCGATGGTTTAATCTGAGCAAATGAATCGTTCATACTTGAACTACTTCAGCCTTTAGTCGAGCGCCGGTGGGATCAAAGGTCAAAGTGGGCGGGCGTGTAGTGGATTAGGGAGCGTCCTGCTATAAACCCATCTAGATTACGTGTGGACTGACCATCTGAGCGAGGAGCAGTCAGCGTGATCAACCAAACAAACTCCAGAAAATATTTCCCGTCATCGTGTCAAGTTTGACGTATCAGTCGATCGAGAAACTAGCTCACGAGGTTTTCTATGTAATACTTTAGTAATTTTGGTGACGCGGAAGCTGCAGATGTAGATTATTCCTGTATCGATGAAGTCAACCTTTCCTGACTAGCTTCTCTCAACCTTTCAAAGCGCCGTGGCCTTTTTTTGTTTTGTTTTTGCGTACCTTTTGCTCCCAGACCGCACTTCTTCCTTTAGCATGCTGGTCTCCTTTAACAGAGAGAAAAGACGGCGGCACAAGACTGAAAGGACTCACCGCACTGCCAAGACAAACAAGACACAAGCACTAACAGTCAACAGTACAGTGAATAAATACTTTTTCCAGAGCACTTACACGTAAGTTATGACTACCACTACGCGGCGGACCCGAGGATTCTGGGTCTTTACAGGGAGTAGATGATGGAGGTTAGATGGTCTATGTACAACTGCTAAGTCTGTTCAAGCGAATCTGATGCGTCAGGGACGGACGAGAGGAACCAGTCTCTTCTTCAGCCGCCAGATGTTTGGTTTCTCTCTCTCTTCCACCTTTTGGTTTTGACCAAATATTGAGGGAAAAAAAACCCAGCTCAGGCGGAATCTTTGGCGGCGGCGGCTCCGTTCTTCTCCGCTTCTCGCTCTTTCTTCTTCCCGCCCTTTTTCTTCTCCCTCTCAGCTCTGTCTTTCTCCCTCCTCAGACGCTCCTTCTCACACCTCTCCTTCTCTTTCTTTTCTCGCGACTTCAGCTTCTCCTCCTCCTTCACTTTCTTTTTGTCCTCCTTGGATTTGCGCTTCTTCTTCCCGTCGTCCTCGCCCGCCACAGCCGCGGCGCTTTTAGTGGCGTCTGTGAGGGGCGGTAAGGGGGCGTTGTTGGCGGTGGGGGATGGGATGGTGGGCGTGACGTGTTCGGACACCACGAGCGGCGCTGGCAGAAGCTTCTGTGGTTTGGCGCTGGAGGACGAGGCGGCGAGTGGACTGGGCTTGTGTGGAGCTACGGGAGGTTTAGAGTTGAGCTGAGAAGAAGCAGCAGCTCGGCCTTCATCCTGACCCTTCTTGTTTTGGGAGGTGAAGGTCATCTTGGACTTTCTGAGGCCTGGGAGGGAGAGGAGGCTGGAGGAAGCTCGTAAGGGTCCGGGTGGAGGAACCGGAGCGCCCAGGAAGGACAAGCTGCCGCCGGAGTTGATGGCGGCGGCGCGGTGCTTCTGCTCGTAGATGGCTCTCGTGCCGTGCAGACGCCGCTTTGGCTGGTGAGTCAGATCTCCGCGAGATTCCCGCCACTTCCGCACCTGAACTGTGCATTCCCGCTCAATCAGAGCCTCGGTCACCGAGAGGGTCACCACCTGAAACACACCAGAGCGGGAGTCTTTATTCGTTTGATTTTTTTGACGCCATCTTGGCTTCAAGGGCTATATTAATGGTAACTTTGTGACAATTTTACACTTTAGAAAGCGAAACATCTCTATAACAGCTGATAAGTAGCAATAAATGCACAACTTTTCAAAATGACTTCAACAAATTAGATACACTCTTTCATGTTGATTTTTGTTAAAAATTGTAAAATCTTTTGTGGAAACGTTCTTAAAAACATCTGTTAAAACATTTTCTGAATAAGACCGTTGTCTATGATCATACAATTGATCACAGTCAATTAGAATATGCTTTACAGACAAGGTATTCCCGCATCGATCACAACGTGGCTTTTCTTCATCCAATAATAAATATGAATGAGTGAGTCTGGAGTGTCTTATTCTACATCTGATAAAAACAACTTGATCCTTTCTGTTATCAAAACCACAGTTGAATCTTTTGTTTCCAATTGGGTTCAACCAGAGCGTGAGGATGTGTCGTTCGTGAACAAATCGTTCAAAATGAACAAATCTTTCATATGACTCGGAATGAACGGGTCACCTCAGTGAACGATTCATGAATGGTAGTATCGAGCAGAATTACTCGGTACAGTGATTCGTTCCAATGGATCATTCATTTGAGAGTCGAGCCGTTTAGCGAGCAGCAGCACTCAGTACGTTCGTGATTCGTTCAAACGGATGACTCGTTCACCGTTCATTTTGTTCACTTGTGACGTGACCGCGATAAAGCTGTTAAAAGCAAAGGGCAGACTGCAGGACGTAGAAGGATCAAGTTATGCTAGGGATTCACATGATGTGAATAGATATGTAGCTATTTATGTATTATTTGTTGTCCACTTAAGCAAACCATGGTGTCTTTTGTGTACGTATATTGTTTTAGACGCTTTGGATAAAAGCGTCTGCCAAATGACTGTAAAGTAAAGTAAAAGATGAATGGCGTGACCTTTACAGCGCCACCTGCTGGAAATAAACAAAATGACCAAATCTCGAAATGATTCATTCACTTTACTGTTCGAGAATTAAAGATTTGTATCAGTTAAAGGAATCGAACGTCCTATCACTATGAGGAACCCGCCGCCCCTGGGGGAGTTAGCTTTTCTACTCGCCTCTTGGACCAGCACATCCTCCTTGATGGATTCAGGAGAAATGTTCCTCAGTCGCTCCATGGTCTCGTACATGCCTTGCAGCTCACGGAGTTTGTCCACGGATCCCAGGATCTGCTTCAGCAGCACCAGACCGACACGGAAGACGATCTTCACCCCTGATTGGACAAATACAGGAAACTGGTTTCAGTACGAAAAAAACCCCCAGATTTCACTTAATAAAATATTCTTTTAAAAGCACTTCATAAAATATATGTAAATAGTACCACTATAATTCGGTTATTTCAGTTTTATTTTAAATTGAAAATATTTTTTTTTTTACATTTTCAAGTGGTTAAAAAAATGTTGTACAGAGTTTATGAAGTATTATTTTTGGTGTACTTTTGTCTGAATTGTTTAATATTAATATATATATTTCTGTATTAAAAGGAAAATTTTAGCTATTAAGATTCAAAATCATTGCGTTTTTGTTCTTAAATCTGTTTAGATATAAAAACCAGTATACATAATGTGACGTTTCTTTTAATTTAGCAACAATATCAGGACAAATTATGAAAACTATTGATACCGAGACTCTCTTATCTGAAAATAATACTGAGTACAGTTTATTTGTCTCTCGGCGCACATCAAATGAGAAGCACTTTCACGTCAAAAACATAGCTCCGCCTACTGTTGATGTACCTCATGAATTATGTAAAATTTATGGTGCGTGACAAAATAAGTCACACTTATTTTATTGGAAACTTCAAAAGCACATTTGTGGAAAAAAGCATTTAGACAAAATTAAATTAACTAAATATGTATCACAAACTGAGTTGGCAGAAAACAGTTCTTCACGTCATCTGACCTTCACAGAAAAACATGTCCCAGACCCGCAGGACAGAAGCCCAGGGAAGAGTCCGAGAGAAGATGCACATGAACCACTCCGTCATATACAGGATGGGGTCTATTTTAAACTTCTTCAGGTGTCGGTAAGCCATGGGACAGACTCTCCTCAGAAGAGAGAAGAAAATCTCTCCATCTAGCTGAATGGCTTCCTGATAATGAATTTAAAAAAAGTTACTTTTATTCATTTATTATGCTCACTTCTCTGCCATCCTTTCACAGCTCCTTACCAAACCGGCGCTGTAGTAGCCAGGCAAGTATCTCTCACAGATCTGCACGAGGCACCAGAAGGCTTGCTGAAAGAATAAAAGCACATGTGGACATTCTCGTAAAAGCAAATCAAGCATATGATGGGACTAACTGGCACAGCTCCATCATACCTCAGCGGGCATGTGCATGAGGAGCACGGCTGCCACCGGGGCCTGAGCCTGGCAGTAGCCCTCGTCCGGCCTGTAGATGGTGTAGGCCTTCAGGATACGGTAGAGATCCTGCTGACTGAACACACACAAGAGGAACAACAGCAGCGGTGAGTAACGTATGAAGAAGTGGCATAAAAATGTCACTGCCATTTCAAACCACATCATAGACGACCAAGTCAGACGTTTGAAATGTAGAGTGTTCAGTACCGATTACAAATCATACTTTACATTAATCTGATGGACAATTTACATCATGACACAAGTATGTGTTTGAAAAAATAAAATAAAGTGAGCTGTCTATATTTAACAAAACTTAAACGGAAAAAGAATCTACATATACGTTACATTTGCGTGCTACTTTAAATTTTACAGTTCACCAGATACATTTCAAATCTATCATGTTTTATTATTTCTGCTCTTTTTAGGAGGTCTTTTTTTCCAGTTGCAGAAACACAACAACAAGTTATTCGAAACAAGTAGCTTGAAAGTTTCCTCAATGTGACGAGAACAACAAAAGACGCATAATAGAAAAGACGAAATAAAGCTGTGTTTCATCACCCGTGTTTCATCACCCGTGGATTAGTGTCGGACCAGAATCTTTCTCATCTCTAAATAAGGGAATGCCATTATAGTAACAGAAGAAGTTAAACTTTCTGCTGAGATTATCATTGTAAGCCCTTCCGATCTTCACTAGGTGATTTTCGACATTTAACACACATTAGGGAGAAAAGCTGCAAGTGAAGACCTTTCATTATTTGGTGTGCACATATTTACCCATGTCCTCCCCGAGCAGCAAACATCTCATGGAATGGAAACTGCCTGTGCAGGTCTTTCTCTATGATGTCCAACCATTTGGGATCTCCTTGCTCTTGCTCCAGCTCCTGTGATCCAAAAAGTGTAGTAAAAAACGTGCAAATGTACATTTAACAACACGATTCGATGTGACGACTGGGCAAATAAAACTTTTAATGGAACTTGCACATCACGTAGACCCGTCACTTTGCCGTTAAAGATCTTCAAGTGTTCCCTGGGAACCACTAAACTGCAGCGTTGCAACCCCACAATTTACTGAACGAGCAGACGAAGACCTCAATTTCAATCCGAATGAAGACAATCAATAAAAGCCAACATGACGTGTGATCAATCATGCCGTCGTACATCAAACTTTCCAGGATTGGCCTGGAGCAGCTCCTGGCTGTTGGAGAGAAGCTGCCAAGCTCTGGCTCTCAGTGAAGAAGGGATTCCTTTCCTGCAGCGAATTTTCACCTGTAAAAAACAGAACCAGCATTCAGCAAAACGTTTTTTTTACAATCACAGCCAGATTTACCCATCAAACATTCCTTCATCAAATTTAGAAGTTTAAAACAGTACAGCTCAGGTAAACATTTTATCTTAGACAAGCTCATAAGAAGTGAGAGAAAACTGGTACGGTAACAAAGCTGGGTAAAATGACTGGTTCATAGTTCACACACCTTTTGGAAGCGTCGTGAGATCCACTTGTCCCAGTTTTTGAACATGTCCAACCATTTCATCTCCCTTTGCCTTGCCACAGCCACGGCGATCTCCACCTCACTGCAAACCAGAAGCCAAGACACATTATACAAATCGTAGAAAAATAATAGACTATGCCAAACTGGCCAAAGACTGAAACTTTTTCCATTTATCACAGAAGCCACACGTGTTTGTGAATGAAAACATTTTTGACTGCTATAAATTCAAACTGTTATAAAACTCGAAGCAAAACAGTTGATGGTAGAGATGTGGCATCAGTCACAATTTTTTTTCCCCAAATACAGTGGTACCCCGACTTTGAAATTACCTAGATAACGAAAGTCCAGAGAAAGAAAATGAGTCTCCGCAAAAATGTTGTCCCGAGTTTCCCAATATTTTTGCCATACGAAAGAAACCCGTATTTTTCTTACCGCTAGCATGCAGGGAGATAAGAGAACGGACAAAAGTAATTACAGAAATCTCAGAGATTTTCATGACGTCATTTCAATGGCGGTAAATGTTCATGTGAGATTGTCTGTATTTAATTATATACTGTGTCTTTATATAAAGCCAAAAGATAAGTAGTAGCAGTCTTTATAAACATCTGCCAAGGGGCAAACTAAACAACTGATATACAATAACGTGTTTCTATAACCATCATTTTATCATTTGTTAAAAATAAATTGACTGAATTAATGAAATTATGACACGGATCAGAAGGACTACATGTAAAATGCGTGGTACCACTGTATATTGAGACACTGTATAAAGTGAGAACAGAAGAGGACCTAAAACTACACCCTGTGGCACTCCACACCATCAAAATAAAGGTGAATAATCATTACATTTTTGACAAATCAAGTGGTCTCATGACGGAAGGTTCTGTTTGCCGTTACACCAGCCCACACATGTGCTGTGCAAAGTCTCAAACAATGGCTAAAAACGAGCGGCAAACGACAGACAATAAAACCAGAACTCATTTGAGACCCATACAAAGCATTTTAAATAGCAGCAGCAGAAGGATGTGGTGATTAATGTTCATCCTGGCCACAACAAAAAAAGGAAATGTTCAGCCGCTCGCCTGGGGTAATGGGCAGCGTGAGCCATTCGAGCAGATTTAGTCCGTGCGAGTCTAAAGCGAGACAGTCAGTGAGGGTGAGTCAGACGAGACGGTCAGCACGGCCTGAATCACTCCATCATTACAAACCAAACAGAGCGAACAACAACACAGAATTAAACCGTTTAAATGCACGTCTTTAAAACCGGTTCATTAATAGGGTTTTGATAAACTAATTAACTAATCTTGCATTGCATCGTTCTTTCACTAATGTCATAATCTCGCGCTATGACTTTTATTGAGCAGACGTTTTGTTTAACGCCGATCTGATTTCCCATGAGACTCATTGAGACCCTTGAGGTTGGTCGCTTTGATGTTTGGGCGTGGCCAATCTTAAACACGCCCCTCCCGGTCCCAATTAAGAACTGACAACACTCACAGGTTCAATTTACATAATTAAGCAGTAGGTAATATTTTTTTCTTCTATAAGTTCTTCTATTTAACTTCTATAAATCTTCTATAAGTTGCAGCTTTGTAAAAATGTAAAGTCTAAAAAGTAAAACGTCTTTTTTTTTACGTTTTTTTTTTGTTTTTTGTCCACAAGTGAAGCATATTTTTTTTTCATTTTCAATTTTGTAATAATTGCTAACTCGGCTTCTTTTTTATTTTAGTACCCACCTTCCTTCGCAGTACTGCGCTCCACCCAGAAACCCGTATTTATCTGTGCGTCGTAAGGGACCGTTGATCTCGGAGTCTGAGCCCACCGAACTCCCGTCCTCGCCCAGGCCCGTCAGAGACTCCAGCGTGCCCGACATCAGGCTGGCGGACTCCAGGTAGCTGAGGGTGTCCAGGGCCGGGCGAGTGCCAGGCAAACCTAAAGAACCAGGGGACTCCTGCACCAGTAACACAGGGGGCTCGGGGGAAGCGGGACCCTCGGAGACCATGGCAGATTTGCTGGGAGTGCTGGGATGGCTGGATTTGGGGTCGCTGTGTGTTTCTGACGGAGGACGTACAGTTTGGTTGCTGTCCTGGGACAAAGTGGGTCTGTAGGTGTGAAGCGGTTCTGAACAAACAAGGTCAGGTAGAGGGCAAACTTCAGGAGTGTCCATGTGGGAAGCTGTACTGGGAATCTGGCTGACTTGAATATTGGGATAGAGATTAGGAATGGGATTAAGATCAGAGGACGGGGACATCTGCCGCTCCGGCTCTGAAGTCTGTTCTTCATTGTACGCTTCAGCTTTGCCGTTTAAATCATTCTGTCCAACAGTTCCTCCATCTGCAGACGGGCCGAGAGCGCTGGTTGGTCCAGACGTGGTCTCCCGGGTGGAAGTGTTTCCATCTGCCTGCACTGTTGGGTTGTCCATCACGGAGCGGTCTCCATAAAGAGAGGATTTTGGAATGCATTTCTCAGACACGAGAACGTGGGGACTAGAAGCTCCAGGGACGGACTGGTCGGCCATACCAGGTGGAGACGGACTGAGCGCTGAGATGTCTGACATCTTCACACGAGCATCTGTTCAAAACAGAAGAGTTCAAATACAACACAATTAATAAAAGTCTGTAGGTCTGCAAGGCATAAACCTTCTGTCAAATCCTTGCCAGGTTCCAGGAGTACAAACCACTTCAAATTCAAATTCAAATTGTTAAATGAAAAAAATGAAACCACAAATCAAATATAAAGACAATCACACTCATAAAATTAGTTCTATGTACTTATTAGAAAAATAAATAATTAAACTGTGCGCCTTGCCATTTAAGACACTGATCTACAGAGGGATCCCAGAGTCTCAAAATGCCTGTCCAAATCTCACATAAAGGATTCATTTAAAATGAGAACAGAAGAGGACCTAAAACTAAACCCTGTGGCACTCCACAGCTCCAAGCCATAGGGTCAGACGAGGAGCCACTACAAACTACGACTTGTTTTTAAAATGAGAGCAAGACCGTTCCAGAACAGAGACAGAAATAAGCTCAACATGTTCTAGGTGATGTTAAACGAGTGAATGGTTAACGTCTAAATTGATGTTTGAGTCAAGGCTCCTGGACTGTATCTAGAACCTGAGAAACAGGCGAGAGAGTTTGGCCTCTGATGTCCTTTTTTCCACACTTGATTTTGAAGCAGAGCCTTCAGGATGTTGCTGCTAAAGGTGCTTGAATAGCAGTTTTCCTGTCGATTGTTCACGCTGACGACAAGCCGACTTCTGTTTGCACCAGGTGCGTTCTTCTTTATTTCTACAAATGCTACGATTAAACTAGCAAGAAGCCTTTACTTGAGTTAGTAAATCATTACCGTTTATAATGGTCCCATGTGCCGTTATTAAACAGCAATCCGTTCAAACAAAGATGACTTGCTGCAATAACAAAGCTAATTATTTGTTTGTAATAAAAGCAAATTATGTGATTGACATCTTTAACAATATGGAGGAAAAACTTAACTTTGCTGTGAATCTCACTGGCCATAATATGAATAATTAAAAATGGTTCTAGTTGCCCCTGAGTCTATAATTGAAAAATTATTAATTGTCAAACATCAGTCAATGTTTATTTTACTATGTATTGAAAAAATGCAGTATTTTGTTCAATTTGTCCCGTCTTAACATTTTAAAAACGTCTCTGATAGAAAGGTAAAAATGACTAAATATGTCTGTGGATATAGAAAGTGAACAGCATGTTTAGCATGGGCGGGATGTGGCCCGAGGGCCGCAGGTTGGGCATCACTGACTTAAAAAAACGTCTACAATGACTCAACGTCCATTATGTCAACGTCATATCATTCCGAGCAATTCTGAAACATCTGAGACATTCCGATTAGATCTTTTAAAGCTCAATTAACTTGAACATCCATGTTCAGGAGAATAACTCGCTCATGCTCCAGACAATGGCAGACAGTGGGACTCATCCCCGACACCAACTCTAAATGTTCTGGGTAACACAAGGCACCGCAACCGCCAAACCTGTGGTGTAAACACACATCCAAGAGCCAAACACTTTCATTCGGTTTAGGATTTCAAAATAAACAAATAGTTCTGAGAGGATGTCAAAGATACAAGCCAAACTACGGATGCTGATGAGCCAGACGCTGCATTTCAACCATCATCAGTAATTTAACACACGCACTAATACACGAATAAACAGAGAACTGGACAAAGAAAACGAGTCAGCGGAGTTCGGAGGTGTGTGACACGATGGCCAAGCCGAACACAAAGCGCCGGATCTTCTCAAAACCAATCGTCTTCATCACACCGACCATCTAGATCCAAGCCACGCCGAGATGTTCCTCACTGTCACACACACACACACACACCACACCACACACACACACACACACACACACACACACACACACACACACACACACACCACACACACACACACACACACACCTAGCCGCCGTCACTGGCCTGCTAAATGGCTAACGCGCGTTTAAAGTGACTAGCGGGCCGATAGCACAACTTCCCGATTCGACCTCACAGGAAAACTTCAAGGGAACAGCCGACGCCGTTATCGCGAACAAACGAAATCAAGAAGCACGAGTGTGTGTGTGTAATCCAGACTTACCCGACGCTCCGGGGTCCCGCCGAACATCCGGGGGGTCTCCCGCACTCACAGGCTAGCGTGACCCCCCGCAGGTACCCTGATGGTAGGCGTTAATGCGGGTGCTGCCCCGATGGTGGATAACGAGACGTGACGAACTCAAACGTGCGCGCTGGAGTAAAGTTGCGGGTCTGTCAGGGGAGCAATGGTGTAGCGGGGCTAACGGTTTTAGCTAAACACGGGCGCTCGGCTCCTAATGCCCGCTCATCCGCACGAAACACGAGCCGCGTCGGCATTGAGTAGATTGGTACGTGTCGTCTTAAACGGCCAATAATCCTCGCCGACTTGTAAACACGTCCGCGAAATGAGACACGGCCCTGCTAACATCTCGCCGTGTCCGCATTTCCTACAACCATCCAGCTCAGTCTGTGACAGCGACGTGCGCGTGGCAAAATGACGTAATGACGTCGCCAAAGTGGGCACGCGGAATCGTTTTAATGGCGCTATTGTTATTAAAGTGTCCGAATTCAAGCACCACAAATCGTACGATAAAACTGCTTAAAAAAATTTCTGAAAAATATTATGATATTTTGCCGATTTCTCTGATTCAGCATTATGCAACTCTATGTCACGTGAGAAATACAATATATTATTCATGTGGTAGTATTAAATCATATACAGTATTATAATCAACATATATTTTTTTACTGCAATAATAAGTCTGAAGGTATAATCATGTAAATTAATGTTTTTATTTACGTTTTGAAACATATTGAGGAAAATCGCTTTTATATTACATAATTTAAACCAGAAGATGTCGCTGTTTATTCTCGGTTTGTTTATATCCCGAGCATAAAATGAGAGCGAGGGTTCTGTGGAAATTTTGACAAAAGCAGTTCTTTTATCAGCAGTGTACAGTGGATGCCGCAGTTATAAGTTCGACTCCCAGAAAAGTCAAAATACATGTTTCATTATCAAATTCAGTCTGGGAAATTTCGGCTAAATATGAGTGAGGGTTTGAATGTGTGTGTGCCTGTGTCCCGCTCTGTGATTAGATGGCAACAAATGTAGGGTGTGTCCCTCCAACAGACCCCCCACCAACAGGTTTTTGTGATTTGCTCCAGTTCGCGGTGACCCCGAAATGGAAAATGTGGTGAAAAAATGGATGCACCATGGCGAATACAATACTTTTTTTAACTTGTTTGTAGAAAACATCTTAAACAGACGGCATCTAACAGCACCAAGAACATTTACACCCGTACAACCACATGAAGAACTGAAAAACTAGTGAAAAAAAAAAAGAAAAAGCAGATGTTTTATTGCTATGACACTAGCACAACAACATTATGAAAAAATGTGGAAAATGTGACCTCATGCTAAGCTCATTTGGAGATTGTCTGGATATTTGGAGTTTCACCAAGAAACAAGTTGAAACTCCTGAGGTGCGTCTCAGTGAGCCCTATACAATAAAAGGAATTATAGGAAGAAAATGCACATTTCAGATAAAAAAAAATATTTTATTTAAAACAACAAAATTAGCATGAAATAGCTTGACTCTTTACAAAAAAATCATACAATTCCTATGTTGTAATAAAGGTTCTCACAGTTACAAAATAAGAGCATGGCTGAATCCTTTTCAGACTGTTGTCTTGAGACTGGGACACACACACACAGTGTAGTTTTATTATGGGTATTATTACAGTTAAATGGTTTTTAGATTTAAATTTTGTTCACTCTCACTCATTCTCGTTGGAGCTTTTAATTATTCTTTAATTGCTGTGCCTTGTTTGTAAAGTGCCATAGAAATACGTTTACTCACGTAAAACAATTACTTATTAAATTAAACAATAGTACAAATTGTGAATCGAATAATAACTGCTATAAATACTAAAACGTTACTGGACATATAAGGCCCAGTATGGTTCGGACGTATGGTACTTAACACTGCAAACCTGAAGTAAGTGAGCATCTTCTGCTAGATACTTTACAGAGGGAAGAGCTGTGAGACACAAGAACTCACTGGCCTCACGTAAAACACACATAAACCAAGTCTCATCTGTGCTTGGAGTCGCCCTCTGAAGGGAAGGTGTTGACCCAGCTCTGCGTCCGGGCGTGGCACTGCTGCCAGCTGTACAGAGGCTGGTACTGGAAGTGGCGAAAAGCCTTGTCGGTGCGCACGGTGAAGGACGTGCAGGCCACGGCGAGTGTGTACTGGTTCAGCAGAGGCGTGTAGTTACACAGCGGCTTCAGGATCCAGCGAATCAGGTCGTTCATCCACGCGATGATCCACAGCAGCCACAGCGGGATTTGCAACTGGCGGAAGTTGAAGGCCGAGAGGAACTGCATGTTGAAGTCCTCGTAGCTTTTGTACGGTGAGTCGTCGTAGCAAAAGTAGAATTCCCCGCCTAAACGGTGCGGATTGCTTTGCAGGGCACGTGCGGCAAGCAGATGCATCCACGCCACGTTCCCTGCACACACACACACACACACACACACACACACACACACACACACACAGGCGTCTGAATTAAAGACCATTGTTTTCTTTAAAAAAGTTAAAGCTAATTTGTTGAATTGAAAAAAAAATAATAATAAAGTAATGAGTGAGTTTTTAAACATGTCCACTAGGGGTGCTCTGCATTTAAGGTCAAGTTTAAGTTCTGAGCATTTGTAAGGCGCTATTCACAAAGCGCACAAAAACAGGTTCCAAGCCACAACTGCCTCCGCATTCTTGACACCGAATGCAAAGAAAATGTGGGCGGATGCAATTAGGCTATAATTTACATAGCTATTGTTTCATGAATATGCATGGACACTACTTTGCATATATCCGGTTACATATTATGCATATTCATGACCTCACATCTCCACGTTTCAATCTGGAATCACACACACACACACGTCTGATGGTTAACCTGCGTAGACTCGTCCGTGCTCAGTGTCCCGGGGAACTCCTCGAATCACCCAGCCTCCTGTACGGACCCCATTCTCATAAAAGTCCTTCATCAGCTGGTGTTTTTCTCCATAGATCCCTGTCGGACGAAGACAGCACGTGTAGAGAAAAGCTCCACCTTTAACCTAAACACAAGTACAGAAGAGAGCATTACATAACGTGTTCTCTGCTTGTCGAAAGAATCTCGTGTGGCCAAGAAAAACACATTTAAGGCGCGGCCATTAAAAACGCAGTTTAGTCATTGGGCATAAGACGATGTGATGTTGATGCTTGGGACAAGCTAGTAGCTTTACTTTCTGATGGGCTGGTACTGTAGGACAATGTCAATAAAATGTGAGTTTAATGCCAAAACACTGTCAAAGATAAACTCAGGGCAACAGCTGGATGAACATTCTGTACTCAAATGCTTGAGGAAATACCATCTCATGTTGTATTTTCAATGTTTTTTTTGAGGACTAAACTTGTAATGTGTAATAAAAATGTGTGTAATAAAAACTAAAAATATGCCTTTTGATTTGTGTATATGCCATGATAATGTAGAAATAGTACTATACTGCACTCTACTCTACTCTACTCTATAGTTTAAAATGGTGTAGTATAGTATAGTTTAGTATAGTAGTCCATTATGTTGTTTTTACTAGAAGGGAACTAGAATATTTATTGAAACTGTGCAATACTAAATTTGCAGTATTGCTTCACAGCAAGATGGTTCCGTTTGACACTTGAGGTGTGAGTTCAAGGCCGGCCGGGGCCGTTCTGTGTGGAGTTTGCATGTTCTCCCCGTGCTTGCGTGGGTTTCCTCCGGGTTCTCCGGTTTCCTCCCACAGTCCAAAAACATGCGCTTCAGGCTAATTGGAATTGGAAAATTGACCACATAGGTATGAGTGAGTGTGTGAATGTGTTTGTCTGTGTGTCCCGCTCTGCGAATGGTTGGCCACCAATCCAGAGTGTGTATCCTGCCTCCGGCCCTAAGACGCTGAGATAGGCGCCAGCTCCCCGCGACCCTGTAAAGGATGAAGCGGTAGAAGATGACTGACTGACTTCTAGTAACAATACTATACTACACTGTGCTATACCATACCATACTCTACTGTACTGAACTATGCTGAACTGTACTGAATTATACTGAACTGTACTATTAATACTTGAAGATATTACTTTGCATAGTTTACTTTGCATACTTTGCATGGAAAATACACCTTCACCGTGAAGAAAAACGAGATTTATTTTTAATTTCTCATTGCTATATGACATATGACACATATGACAGTTTTGACTATTGATTCTAACGGTATTGATTTTATTTTCAGGTGTCAGAAAAAGCTAAACCAGTTTACCTTGGTGCCATTGGCTTTCAACACCATTTTCTCAGCTGCTGATTTGGATTTGGGGTAGGCCATCTCATGGACCGTGTTGTATGGCGTATCTTCATCACCTCTGTGTAAAGAGGAGGAAGCACACACGTTAGAGAAATACCTTGCTCAAACAGAGCCATACTGTACATTACTCGTCTTCATCAATGGCTCCATTCACGACAGAAACTCTTTCATCAGCGTTTACACCTCAAGCAAACGTGGCCCTGAACCAGAACATTTAATCAAGAATGATGGCAGGATACATAATTACAGGACACATAATGACAGGCTTTTCACAGCGGTATTCCGGAGACTGAAGATAACAACGGTTTATAGAAAGCAGATGAACGAAATGGAGGAAGAAAAAAAGGCAGGAGAGTGTATTACAGGGGTCCACAACCTCTTTGGTAGCGGAGGGTTACACACTTTTAAAAATAATGAATATGTTTAATCTACTTTAATCTATGTGCAGTCTATGTTATTAAATATAACTAAATATATATAAAAATGTATGTAATGGATATTACTGTACCAATGATTCATTTATTTTAATTAGTTCCTAGAAAGCAAGAAGAACCCTCACACATGGTGTGACCACTCTAAGTGTGAGTTTTGTGTGTTCACACGACACAAAACACGTTTTTAAGTATTATTGCCGTCACATGCTGTCCTTCTGCTCTTCCTCTACTGTTATTGAGTTACAGACTTAACTTACAGGAAATAACTATCTGCAATGAAACACATTCACCAAAAATGTTTCATGTTGTTTCACTTGAATTTTGATAGAAATGGAATGCTTAGAATGTATGGAATGCACATATTGTATTAAACTTAGTATAAATCAATACTTTGGTCTTTCTCCTAGCTAGGACGTTTGTGGCATTTTAACAGTTAACAGATGGGTAATAAGGACTTTAATACCTAAAAGAGGATAATGTTTAATGTTCTTTGCATCTGACACACTTACCGGATAAATGCATCACCTTTAATATTCGGACCTACGACTTCCATTGAGCTTGTGTAGACCAGATACTGAATACCAGACTCCACACAAGCTTTTATCACGTTCTCGGTTCCTACAAAGCAAGAAAACCAGATTCACTAGAAAAAAGATGCTGCTGCCATTGACTTCTGAAGATTTTTTCTTTTAGAAAAAGTTACAAAGTTATCAATACTTAAAGTTAAATGACATAGTTACAAAGTAACCAGACTGATGTTTAAAGTGTAGTAAATAAGACCAGACTCAAGGATGGTATGTCATGTCATGGATTAAACAAAAAGTTACAAAGTTATTAATACTTAAAAAGAATTGTAAGACTGGTAACTTTGTAAGTTGATAATTTACTTCTTTAGTAAAAAAGATAAAAAAAAAAAAAAAGTTTTGAACATGGTAAAAAACAAAACAAAAAATAGACTAAATGAACTAATGTCATTGTTTATGTCATTGATTAGACAAAGAGATTGAGGATAAAACTGAACTTCGTCTGAACTTTGGTAAAGTACAAGTTACACTTTTTGTAAACTATGAAGAACTATGAACCCGACTTTAAACATTTTAAGATCAGTCCAGTAAACAAAACCAGAGGAAAGTCACAGCTGACGTCTGAAAACAACAAAGGAGTGAACTTTACTGAACTTTACACATGGGGAAAAGAGAAGTGTTGTTTTGAAAGCTAATCAGTTGTTCAGACAGTTCTTGTAAAAGACACAACACATGACAACCAGACAGATCAACAATAGAATAAATGGAATGTGACTCGGAACCTGTTCTGATACGTCATCCACAAAGATTAAAAATGATGCACACCAGACTAAATCTACAGCACCTACACAAACAATATCTGAAATCTAAAATAAATGTGTCTTGTGTGTACACTAAAACATAAATTCCATAAAAAGTGGTTAATAAAATCCTCATTTATTTTATTGTTGTACATTTTACGAGGTGCTTTTGTCAGTGTATATGACATGCTTGCGAGATAAAATCAATGTTTTGGTGTTGTCTTTGTCGTTGGCTTTGCGACATTGCGGCGTCTGTGGAGCAGATCAAGGACACGAGATTCAAACCTACAACAACCTTGCAAACGCAGGAACTTTTCAACATCCGGGACACAAAACTGACATCTTGCGGTCACAACTTCCAGGATTCAAACCTGTGACCTTCCAATCCAAAGTCCAATTTATCAACTTTCCAGAAGTCTAACTCTCCCATCACAAGTCCAACTTTTCATCTTCCGGGATTCGAACATGCAATCTTGAGATAGAAAGTCCAACTATCTTCTAACTTCTACTTCACTATCTCCAACTTCTATCTTCTACTAATCTTCTAACATGTAGGTCACAACTTGTCATTAGGTTAAAAGTCTCTACTTTTTACTCTACCTAACTTGTTTACATGCCCAACTTTGTGTCTCCTTATCTTGCTAAGATGAAAATGGAATGTAGAGTAAAAAATGTTTAGAGTTACGTACATGAACTTCACAAAACGCTTTGCTTTCCCTATCTAGTTTACTAACCTTGTACGTTGACAGCATGTATAGCCTGAGCAGGAATCCTGTACCACACGTCAACCAAACTAGCCGCGTGGATGACTAGATCAGCGCCCTGAAACACGTCCAGAACATTCTGGAAATCCGTTATATCCCCCTGCGTAACCTTCACTTGCACATGCTCTGAAACAGAAAACTAAGAGATTAGATTCTCTCGCAGGCCAGATGGCACCTGTTGTACAATGGTTTATTTAAATAGGAGAAACTTCATCTGCACTGGTTCTGTATTGCTTTTCGGAACAGTTCCAATGTGTACATTGAGAAAAACCATAAGGATTTGAAGCGAAATGCCAAACGCTGTGGAAGGAGAACCCTTGTTAGATGTGAACTGAACCCTGGTGGCTTCATGAAAAATGTACATGGAGAAAACAGCAGACGAGGCCACGACTTCTCTGTTGGAGAACCACCAGCATTCCTGCTCCTTCTCAACTCGCCTCGGAATTATTGTCATCTCATTAATCAAGAACAAAGTTCTGGAGATCAGAGTGTCACTTCATTCCGGTCTTTTTTTTTAAACAGCTGCACATTATTTAAATTCACACTTTACTTATTACGTTTTGGACGCAACATGCGTTTCTGATGCAAAACACAATGGTGGCAATTTTTTTTTATAAATAAGATGCTGTTGCGATAACAAGCGTGTGGTTTCCAATCAGCATTTTTTCAACCTTGTTTCATAAGAATGCAAAATACAATATTTGGCAATCTATGAATAAATCTTGGTTGTCTTCTCATTTTAAGACAATTCAACTTAGTAAGTGTGAGTCAGATGTGTCTGGCTTTCCACAGAGAACAATAGGATGGCAGATTCACCACGCAATTGGGTTTGTTTACTACAGTGAGAGTATTGTGATACTTTAGAACTTGTGCATGTGTGTGTATGTAGTGTATGTGTGTAGAGACGGTTTAAAAAGCTTATTGTAACAAAATCTGCTTCCTGTGAATCACAAAGGCAGATATAAGACAATGTGTCAGCCATCAGCACGATTAAAATCACAAAAAATGGCCTTCAAAACATAAAGCACAAAAGGCATCAAAGCGACAGATGTAAATGACTCTTTTATTTTCCTCTGGTTCAACGGACACAAGTTGTTTGAGCAATACTGAACAGATGTTTCCTTCCTCTCGTGCTTTTCAACACGTCAAGGCTGTTACGTACATTTTCCAGTTCTATTATAAAAATTAATGGTGATTGGGCCCTACAGACCCGAGGAAAACCAAGGGGAAATTGTATTTTCCTTTTTACTCAGTAGGCTAAACTGTTAAAAAAAAAAAGCCAGAAGATTAACAACAAGGAATAATACAAGTTACAGTGAGTAAAGGGACAACATAATTTTTTAGAAAAATTGTGAATACTCAAAGTTTATTATTGTTAATAAAAGAAGCCGTCAAAAACCGTAAACGTTCCATTTATCACAAATAAACGTTAAACATGTTGCAAAATTCGAAAAAAAAAAAAAAAAAAAAAAAAAAAAAATAAGTTTGTATTTACCTGTGCTGTGAGTCGTTAAGCTCGGGTCAATGACTTTATCGAAAAGCCTGATCTCATGAATATTCTCTTCTTTCTCTAACAAAACCCGCAGCAGATGTTGTCCGAGGAACCCACAGCCTCCGGTTATCACGTACGTTAACTTTTTCCCACTCGACATTTCAGCCGTGGATGTGCAAGTCCTGCTGCGGCAAAAAGGAGTGAAGCGACTGAGCGGCTCGATTATATGAGCGACACTGCGCGCGCGCGGAAAGGGGCGGCTGTCAAACGCTAATAACGCACGTTACTAATCAGCCGTAACATTTGTTGAAAAAAAGAGTGTTTGTATACATACAGAATGGAGTCGTTTACCTGATGTTGAAGTACGGGAGGTTAATTCGGGCTTTTTAACCAGTGACTCAGCGCTGACAGACACGTACTCCTTTAGCAACGGTCGCGCTGAGGGAGTAAACAAGAAAACACTGTTTATTCACTTTAGGCTAAACGTTCCATGTGCGTATGTAAACATATTACTTTAATATACTTATATCATCGCCTAAAACATACACGTACTGTGGTCAGTGTCGTCGGGTTTTGGACAGAAAGTGCTGACAGAATGAAAACCACTTCACTGATGTCGACGCGACTTTTACATCGTTCAAAAATACTTTTTTGCGCTTGACTCGTTCCATTAAGAGCCTTTTGTTAATGATCACTCGTCCGGCCGCCCTGTGACGTAAGTAGCTCTCGGTTCAACTGAATACGTTGATGTTATAAAGATGCCCTTTAAAAAAACAACCAATTAATGATCATTACTTTTAAGTTCCTAAAACCTGTTGACGGAGTTAAAAACTACAGTATGCAGTATCAAAGTTTGATTTTCAGACATAAAACTATATAGTTTGGCAACCTCTACAACTATTAAATTGAACAATATGACACATTTTGTAGCAATTTTTCGCAAATGCGTTTACGATGTGCTGGGCGTGGTTCGTGCGCGAGGTTTATTCGCAAAGTTACATAACCGACCAATTAGCGCCAGGGGGAGTGGTCTGCCAAATTGTGGGGCGTGGCATAAGCACACACCCCACTAATGTAAATAAAGGAATAAGGCAGATAATAGGTGAAATTAAGTTGGAAGTTTTAACGCTCGGACAACAAATTAAAGAATATATTTTTTTCTAGATTTTGAGTTTAATTCAGAATGGATTTTGCAAAAGCGGTGCAGATTATTCTGTTTTATTGTTGTTTATTATTATTATTATTTCATATTTTTAGTAGATTATGATTTGGCACATAGACCCTGTAAAATATTAGCTTAGCGGTTGAGTTTTATCCGTTTCTGTTCATGCAAACA
Organism: Paedocypris micromegethes; assembly: GCA_028031935.1. Lineage (NCBI taxonomy): Eukaryota > Metazoa > Chordata > Actinopteri > Cypriniformes > Paedocypris > Paedocypris micromegethes. The sequence continues at coordinate 4,961,834 of CM051506.1, forward strand.
TAATCAAAATTTCTTGTTCATGTTTGCATCATGGTACGCCTTGAAGTGCCATCCACATCATAAATGTAATTGCCAATGCAATACATTTGTTTATTCTTTTAAATATGTTCTGAATTTTGTTCTATTGACAGCTGCAACTTCATCTTCAAAAGGACTTTAGCTTGTGTTTGCAAACTCAAAGGTCGACAGGTCGAGTCCCGGGAAAATGATTAACATGTTCCAATGTAAATAATGACGAGTAAAATACTTTGGCGGGAAGCGTCCGCCTAAGGCAGAAATGTGTGTAAACTGTGTGACCCAATCTCAGTCACATCATGGCTACATTTTGCAACTTAAAATGACATCATCAAACGATACTAGATTTGCACCAAGCATTATTTTAAGATCAAGACGATTGTTTGAATACAGATCTTTCTGATACGCGTTTCTACAAGTTCCATTCAGGAGGAAGTTAGACAACAACTCCCCGTGTGTTAACCTTTCCTCACACTTCAAAGCAAACGTTCGTTGTATAGGTCCGTTGCGACCACATGCACTTTCAAACGTAAACCCCAAGCAAACACACCATCCACAATTTTTAAAAACACAGTTTAGTCTTAATACAAGAGAAACTCACCTCATCGACTCTCTTCAATGGTTTTCTAACTCTTGACTTGACAGTTCCTGTGATGTGCTGAGCTTTTTTTTCATCTGCCAGAAGTTTACATCCGCTTCCGATTTTGAAAGAGGAACACAAGTGTGCACAAACAAAACAGACCAGTCTTCTATGACCTTAATATGCCAATGAGCAACATGTAAAATTTTCAGGGCAGTAGGACTTGAGGTTTGAGTCCCAGACCACTGCTTGTGTGTTCTCAATTTACTGGGTGAGACAAAACAAAGCTCCTAGTATGGTTCCGAACATCTGATCAACCTTCTGTTGTAAAGTATTTTACATTTTAGCTCAATTTGATGAATGCTGGTGGTTAGATGAAGGAAAATCAATGTATTTACACTGCGTGATGTTTTTGATCGAGTGAGTGAAACCAAACCAGAACCGATTTGGTTATGCCCGAGAATGTGTTTGCATCTTTACCTTGACAACTGTTAAACTGCTAGAATGAATATTGCAGTCAAGCCCAAAAAATCCGCTACATCACTACAGAGGCGTTTCGGTCCAGAATCTTCCAGCAGGAGTCACGCCACAGCATCTTTAGTTTCTTTTATAGCCATTCAGACTTTATGGTCTTGCTCGTTCTTCTACTTAGCAGGATTCATGATTTAATGTAAAACCTTTAAAACACTTTTAAAAAGGTTTCCAGGTCCCGAAGCAGCAAAACAGCCCCACAGCATTACAGTATCGCATTCGATACAACATCCATTTCCATCACAAGGTGGTACTTTTTAATCAGATTCAGTTCTTTGAAGGTTGTTTTGGTGTCTTTTGTGACCCCTGGATGAGACATTGCTGCACTCTTGGGGTCATTTTATTTGGCCGGACGCTCCTGGAAAGGTTCTTCATCGTTTCATGTTTACCTTCTCAATTCTCAGATCTCACTTTCACTTCTCATCTTTGGACAAGTTTAGACGTTGAGGATCTTTCTCAGGCAGGTCATAATGAAAGTAGAATGCTGAATGATCTGAAACTCTTCCTCCACTCTGGGATAAATAATCTGATTTGGAGTCACAGATCTTGTTTGACCATGAACACACTCCGAAGTTGAACTTTAAACTTGGTTCAAAATCTAGGCAACACACTGAGCACCAACATTTTTTAAAAAATATTTTAATGCACCATTAATAAAGGGTCCAACGCATTAATACAAGAGAAATATGCAAATAATATTAAAACTTTAAATCAAGAGTAAAACAAAACATAATATAACTGAATGATAGGTATGTACAATTATCTTCTTGCAACGGGAAGTAGGAAAAAGGATGAACATATTTACAGACTAGAACCAGTGTGTTTCTACGAGAAACAAACACCTCTACATTATTTACAGGAATCTTTTTTTGTCATTTTCAAAAAAAAATGTCACGGTTGTTTCTCTGGATCAGTTCGTACTGAGAGACTGCAGTAAATCTACATTCTGTACAGGTCTTCCTCTAAAAGGAAAAACAACAATGGCCCTTTGAACAAGTGGGCCGACTGGAGGGAAGGCATGGAGTCGTGAGCTTTACTGGGAGTGAAAAGAAAGAAAACCACGGCGGGACAGGACATGTGCCACCCGATCACAGAACTCTACACATGCTTTTATCTCCTCAGGGACTTTGGACGTCACTATTATATCAGAGCTGTGGGGTCTGACAACAGTTAATCAGAAGAAAAGCAATACTGAGAGATAACCGAGCGTCTCTTGGCCTTCCACAACCTCCGTGGGACGAAGCACAGTTTGTGCGGGAATCAAACAAGACGACCTAAAAACCCGAACCGAATGGATGTGACACTTCATGTTGGGGTGGATTAAAACATCATGACTTTACATGAACACAGAAAACTCTAAGAACTCGGTTAAGGGAAATAAAAAGTAGAAGGAGGTAAAAATGACCACTTATAATACTATATGAGTCTCGACAGGAAACCAGCATGCGGACAGGAGAGTTGGGGATTTCAGATTAAAAAGGGGCCAAAACAAACGAGCTCAGACCGGCATCAGAACAGGAGCAATAAATACACAACTAAAACGCTCTCATGACACGGGAGACGTGACCGATAACTGGAATCAGTCTATAGGCTTTTAAAAACTTGGGAAACGTTTTTTTAAAAATAATGACACAAACTGAAGCGTGTGCGTCGCCGGCCAAAAAAAAAAAATGGTGCCTATGGTTGAACGTGAAGGTTTGTAAGCCAACCAAATGAGACCAGGGTCGGGTCGAGGGAAAAAAAAGGAACATTTGTGGTGTAACAGGAGCGTTAGCGGCAGTGTTGGCGGCAGACGTTTGCGTCCTCTACTGCTTTATAACGAACGAAGGATTTCACACTACTTACATTGTGCACTCGGAGAACAGCGGCCAGTCGTTTGGCAAATGATTTGTCTAGTTCAGGGTTCCTCTGCAGTTCTCGGTTCCGCACAGACAAGGGATTTTGTTCTCTTCGATGGGGAACTTGTAATCGTACGTGATCTCCTCGTTCACACCGATGGGCTGTTTGGAGTAGATGACAATCTTCTTCTGGGACTCAATGGTGATCACTTTGGCGTAGCAGTTGGGCTGGAAGAGAGAGATGAGCATGTGTGTGTGTTTACGTTGACAGTATTTGTAGGAAATGGTCTTACGCTTCGCTATATCATGATATGCGCAGAAGATCGTGAAAAGCCAATCAATCAATTGCATTTTTTAAACTTGTAAATGAGTAAAGTGATAGTGAAAGAGCTCCGTCATCAGCCTTTGTTGTGAAAGAGGTATTTGAAATAGAGAAGTTTCCATTTTAGAAGAACCATTTTAATCTTTATCGATGAAGTAGTAAGCGCCATACATTCTCTGGTTACTACACCTCTAAATTGTAGTTATGGCTTTAACTTTATCCAGCAGAAACTGGTAGTCAGTGTAAGGAGACAAGCAGAGGAGTGAAGTTTAGTGCATTTGACTTGTAGAGGTTGTGTAGCAATAGCACGAACGCCCGATGAAAGGTCATTACAGTAATCCAATCGGGCATTCCTTCATCTAACAGTTTCCCAACGCTGGGTTTCAAAATCTAATTCTAAGTTGCACCAGCTGAAACTTAAAACCCATACACTACAGTGAAGAGAGATAAGGATACAGTGTAGGAAGATCATTTAGGGAGCACTTCAGTGTAGAGAGATAAAGATACAGTGTAGGAAGATAAAGATAGTGTAGAGAGAACATTTAGAGAGCGTTACAGTGAAGAAAGATAAAGATACAGGGTAGGGAGATAAAAATACAGTGTAGGAAGATCATTTAGAGAGCGTTACAGTGAAGAAAGATAAAGATACAGTGTAGAGAGATAAAGATACAGTGTAGAGAGATAAAGATACAGTGTAGAGAGATAAAGATACAGTGTAGAGAGATCATTTAGAGAGCGCTACAGTGTAGAGATAAAGATACAGTGTAGAGAGGTCATTTAGAGAGCGCTACAATGTAGAAAGATAAAGATTGTGTAGAAAAAAAAATTAAGTGTAGGAAGATCTTTTAGAGAACAGAGATAAAGATACAGTGTAGGGAGATAATTTCTGGGGAGATATTTCTCATTCTTCTAAGAAACAAAAGTGTTCTGAATGTAATAAAATTCAACTTGCAGTTAGAAAGTGCACAATACACAGTGAGCTTGTGTAACTTCACGAAGAACTCATCACTCTTTGATCTATTTGCCATGGGGCACAAGTGAAGAGAAACGTCTTGAATATAAATGTTGTAGTGTGAAAATTACATCAACTAAATGGTAATCTCATCTAAATATGCTTGAAGGAAAAGCAAATACGCTTAAAATAATTGACTGCTTTTGCTGCAAGCATTTGGCTAGTGAGTGGCTTATCTAACCAGGTTGTGTTTGTGATACACGCATAAAGATACTTACAGTGCAGCAGTGGTTAATAAAACGAGCCAAGTTGCCGGATTTGGTGGCGTCGATGATAGTGTCATGGTCCACACGGAACAGGTAGCTGCTCCCGATGCCTTCCTGAGCATATCGCTTCTCACGGTTATCAGCCACCATCTGATAACAGACCAAATAAGACCTTCAGTCATCATTGCTATAAGCCTCTTGGGCTGGGGTGGTTTAGTTAGTTACAGTTCATTTTCAGGTCAGTTTCCGAGATTAACTAGTCACCTGTCTGATGTTCTGTCCAACATACTCGATCACCATCTCGTCTGCTGCGATGGGCTCCATAGCAAACAGACCCCATTCGTGGATACGACTGCGGCCAAACCTCAGCTTCTTCTTGCGGAACTTTGGGGATGAAATAAAATTTCACGGGCATTAATAAACAGAGTAAATAATTTAACCCAAAATAGGTATTTGAAACATGTGAAAAATATTATTCTCATGTTACAGAAGATTACACAAGACATTTTGTATGTGCAAATTTTTCTTTACATATCTGATTATTGTAATTGTATTCTTTTTTTATGGCTATGATGAAGCTGAATCGGGAGACACTGTGAAAATGTTTGCATATGGTTATGACATTAGATTATATATAAAAAAAAAA
>CM051506.1:4967002-5081616 GCA_028031935.1 Paedocypris micromegethes
AAAAAAAAAAAGTCAAACTGTTATAAAAACATTATCATATAAAAAAAAATAAATGTCTTGTTCATATTTAACAGCCCTGGTACACAAAACGTCCCATTAATCCAAAGCAAAAGTTTGCATCAAGATTAGGTGTAACATCCATAATTCAATTCAATTCAATTCAGCTTTATTTATAAAGCACCTTAAAAACAACAAGTGTTGGCCAAAGTGCTGTACATGAACAATAAAACCATTAAATTCAGTAATGGCAAACACATAAAGCGCTATCAACAAGGTCAAAGTAATTAAACCGATAAAGAAGGTTTCCAAGGTCATGGAACAGAAGATTTTTTACCTTGAGCTGGTTCAGTTTCAACAGATCCGAGTCCATAACCGCTTGCGTACCAATAGCACTGAGGAGACGCCTCTGCTCCGAGCGCCTTTCAGACAGCACACGGTTGGATCCCTGTCACAGAGGAAGATCAATAATGAAAGTCAATCTATTGAGCAAGCCATTATAACTGTAAATTACAATAATTACGAACAAGGGCAGAGACTCAAAGATATTCCAGAAAAAAAAAAAAAGAGCCAAATCTGTAGACGATTTAATCAGTATGAACTTATAGGCTGAAAAAGTGTTCACTTTTGTAATCAGTGTTCACACAAAGGTCTGTTTTTGCTTGAGCACCTCCGATTACAAAAGTGATGCCTCAATTTATGAACTTAAGATGAATTCTGATTGGTCCAAAGCAATTTGTCTCTTAAGCCGAGGTTAATTGTCTTATGTCGTTTGCAAATCAATTTGGTATATTCTGATGATTGCTTGGTATAATCGATCTGGTAAATATTCAAGGGTTGGTGTTCAACAACTGAATGTTATCAACTATAAATTAGCAAAAAAAAACACCGTAGTGTCATAAACACAGACCTCCTGCACGGACACGGGCTGGTTCAGCTCGAGGTAGACGTCCTTCTCTTTGCGGCTGATGGCGTAGTACCCTTCACTGCGGGCACAGCCGGTGATGTGCTCTCTTAGCTGCCCAACCGCCGTCTTTTTCTTCCGCCGAGGATTTGGGATGTTGGTGAGTGGAGAAAAGCGGTTAAGAAAAACAATCCAAATGCAAAAAAAAAAAAAAAGCACCAAATGCAATACATTTAAGGCGAGCAGGAATTCTCTATACACTCAGCGTAGTTGTAAGGATATTAGTATGCGGGACCCAGTGTGTGTCGTTGAGCCAGTCGGTTCCGTGGTCATCCTGTAGTAACTTCTCGTAGGTGCTTTTCAGTAACCTCATGTCTTCCTGGTCCAGACCAGAGTTCCAAATGTCGTACAAGATGGTCATCTGCTCGAACTCGCTGCGGTTGGTGAACGTGGGGAGAGGTTCTAAAGCCGGCACGGGTTCAAAAGAGCGCTTGGGCCGCCGCTGTGTGGACGGGGTCAGGCCGGCCTCCTGGAGGAACAACCTCTCACTCTTTCGAACGTCCTCCTTCTCATATTCCGTAGATCGGTCCAGACCAAAGTCCGAGTCTCCAGAGTCTGAGGTGGAGCTGGAAAGCTCACCCGACTCCAGCTGTTCCACATCCACATCCTCCTCAAATTCCTGGTCAAAAAGGAGGTTATTTAGTCATTAAACATTTCGACATCAGGCAACAACAGTGCAATTTTTTATGCAAGAATTTATGATATAGAAAAATTTACTTTACTTTACTTATTTAATTCACATTACTGTGAAATAAGCATTAGTGCATACTTAAAGAGGACAAAAAAGAACTTCATCTGTAAATATGTGCATTATTCTTACTGAATCTGATCTAAAAGCCACAAACCTCTGACTTCCGCTTCCTCTCTTTCTTGATGAGTTTTTCTTTCTGTTTTTTACTGGTCTGCAGATCCTCGTTCTCTTTGTCCTTCCGGCTCCTCTTCTTGCTCTTCCCTTTGCCATGGTCCTCAACCTCCACCTCTCGTCCCATCGGTCCTTTCCTCTTTTGAGGCGAGATGAGGGGTTTAATTTGAGTCTCGGGCACGTCCCTGACCTCACACAGCAGACCCATTCCAGCAAGATCTCCAAACTGGTCTGGAGCTTCAGCCTTAGCGGCTAGAACTTCCCCGATGATCTCTTCAGGGGCTTCCTGGATCCCATGCTGGTTGAGGTCTGCGGGGAGAAGAACGGTAGGGTCTTGTTTCCTCTTTTGAGCAGGTGTGGCGATAGGAGGAGCAGGTTTGGAATAGTTGTGTTCATGAAGAATGAGAACACCCTCGGGAACCAGTGGTGACTGGCGGGGATGAGGCAAAAAGAAGTCTCCCTCTTCTTCCTCCAACTTGTGCTCCTCTGCCTCGTCTGAGGTTTCAGTCTCCTCCGAATCCACATCTGCCTCGGGATCCATCTTCAAGGCCGCATCAGCCAATTGCAGCAGACTGGACACACCCAGCTGCTGTAACTCCTCTTCATGGTCCTCTTCGTCCTCCTCCCGCAGGGCAGGGTGCAAGAGAGAAGACGGAGATGTAGTTCGAGGGCGACCGCGTCCGCGACCCTTTGGCGTTCCTGGGTCTTCGTAGGCGATTTTGACGAGTGAGGCGTGGTCCAGTGGAAGGTTCTGGACAGTGAGACACACCGGTGCTCTCGGCGTCTCTTTTTGACGTTTTGAGGCTTTGGCAGAGGGAGAAGGCGGCGGACCTGGACTCTTTTTAGGCTCATCGGGCCTCAGAGAACGCACTGGTGGGGGGACGGTGAGGACAGAAGAGGGGGATGCAGGAGAGGACAGCGTGTTACTCTCACTGGGACGAGAAGCGAAGGGAAGGAGGATGGGGGCGGGTTTAGAGGAGGCGGGAGTGGCTGCTTTAGGTGTGTTTGCTGGAGATGTTGAAGAAATGTCTGGTGCTGGAGACGGTGACACCAGAGTTGGAGACAGGGGAGCAGATGATGCCTGGTTAGGAGATTTGACGTCGTTGTCTTCAACTGAAAAGGAAACAGTCTTGCGCCGCTTCTTGAGTGGAGGCAGGAGGAGGATGGGAGATGAAGGCCGTGGGTACAGAGAAGATGGAGTGGGAGTCTCCACAGATTTCTCTTCTAGAGGAGACAACAAAAACAACAATCAATACAAGGAATGATCAAAATAGTAAAAACTGATGCAAAAAAAGTGACTGACCAGATTTGACCTCAGCAGCGGACACCGATGGTTTGTCGAGACTTAATTTGTCTCTGCGAGAAACAGACACAGATATCAAACACAAGACTATCACTCCACACTGACCGAATAGATATGAGAGACCGACCCACCTTTCATATTTCGTGTCCATTCCCAAACTGTCCATCGTCGACTCATCCATGGTGTCCAGCGATTCGCTCTCTGCAGCCTGCTCACCTCCCTCCTCATCTTCCTCATCGGAGGAAGAGGAGGAGGACGACGAAGATGATGATGAGCTTTCAGACGATGAGGAAGAAATGCTTTCATCATCACTGTCACCACTAAGCGCATCGTCTGAAAATAACAAAAGATCAGGAACCACAACGTTATTCACGTTAGAACACGACAAAACGTACTAAAGAAACGTGTTTCTTACCGTCAGAATCCACTTTATCGCTGTCCTCGTCTTCTTCCTAAATAATCAAAAGATAAATTAGATAGTCTTGGAAAAACACTGAGAAACACGGCCAAAGCTGAAAATATCTTTCAGAATTCTTTACATTTCGATCAAGAAAAAAAAAGATTTTTTGCCAAACTAAAAAAACCTCAAACATTAAATTAACCTTATCAGAAGAAGAACCATCTGAAGTTTCTTCTCCCTCACTGTCCAGATCATATGGCTTGCGTGGCTTGGGCCTTCTTCTCCTCCGAGCAGTTCTTCTATCCGCAACACGTCTTTCTTCTGTTCTTACGGCAGCAGGATCGACAGATTTTCCCTGATAGGAGTCTAAAAGTGCAGAAAAGAGTTCTTGAGAAGATGAGCACTTACAATAACAACATGTTTGATTTAGTTACCTTCATCTTCCAGGTCTGGTGGTGTGGAAGGCCCTCTTTTCATCTCGATCCCCTCTTCAAGCTCCTGCGGTTCCTTCCTTTTCACCTGAAAGAGACAGTCCCTGCATTACTCGCAAGAAAACCTCTAATAGACGATCTAATCCAGTCTTTTAACATGGAGCATAATCTGCTACCATTGCTAATCTGATACTTTCATACACAAAAATAGCTTTATATACAAAATGATTTTAAACAGCAACGAAATAAATTGCTACTGATCAGCAGTGATTGTGATTGGTTCCAATTGGCCCAATCACAATCACTCAAAAGTGACTTTCAACTTTTTTCAAGTGAGATGCTTCACGGACTGATGTAACATGAACAACGTCAGTGTGAGACGGAACCTGAAGGTTTGAGTCGCTCTGTCTGATCCATTACAATAACAAATTACTTCTTGAGCCAGGTACTTCCTGTGATCAACCAAACAGGAAGTTGGGTATTTCCTGTGATCTCTGTATAGTGAATGCCCTTCTTCAAACACAAGACAGATGCGGTACAACCTATTTTTGCTAAACCTTTCATTCTGTTCTTAAAATTGGGCTTTATCTGGACCAATCGCAAAACAAGAAATTGAATCGAAATATCCATACATGCAACAAATAAGAAACAAGACTTTTAAGCACCTTAAAAGAGGGTAAACGCAAGGCACCGCGCAGAGAGAAACCCTCCATGCCTCCGCTTTTGGCCCAATCCACCAAAGACATGAGTGGCTCCCGAAGACGACCGCTGGCCTTCTCGTCTTTCTTCTCCTCCTCGCGCACAACTGCAACACTTCGCATAGCTGTCTGGAATGGCTACGCAAAAACACAAAAGATGGTCAACAGTGGTGTAAAGTACTCGAGTAAACGGACTTTGACACTTAAGCAATTGTGGCTACTTTGTACTTGTACAGAGTATCAAAAACACGAGCAACTTTTACTCTACTTGACTACATTTGAGATCATCTATACTCTTTACTCCACTACATTTGAATGGACACTTGCCGTTACATTGTGATGAATTACAAAATTACAATGCAACAAATCGCAATCTTTAGGCAACATCGCCCTCTGCAGAGTGATAAAGGATCTGGTTTTATGAGCTAAATCACAGAAACATAAATAGCGGCTGCACTTTTTTTGTACGTTTTGAGTACAACAATCTATATTGACCTGCAATTTTGAAACATTGAGGCATTAAAGTTCATTTCTAAAATATGAAACAGAACCTCACAGTTTCTTGACTTTCCACATTTCTTGGTGTTTTTTAAGCCTAAGTATGAGTAAGTTTTTTTTTAAATGGACTCTTTACGACTTTTACTCAAGTCTTCTTGGAATTGGTGACTTGTAACTTGTAGTGGAGTCATTTCTATACTAAGGTATCCATACTTTTACGATAAACAAGGCAAAAACCTACAAAAAGACACATCAACTTCAAGCCAGCTCTGATTACGATACCTTAGCTTTCGTTTCCTTCCGGTCCCACCACTCGTCAAAGGTGCCAAAAGCCACGTTTTCCACCATCTTGCGATTCAGGTCCCTCTGCATGATGTTCTTCATTTCCTCGATCAACGCAGCGAGTACCTGCTGCACTACAGCCTCACAGCCGTCCTGACCCACCAGCGCCATCTGGTCACTCGCTGCCCCATACAGCTCTCCATCCACGGCGGGCTCGCTGCCAAAGCCGGGTGGAGGGTAGTGAGCGGGAAACTGCTGGGGCACAAGCTGAGGAGGCCACGTGCCAGGAGGAGGTGGAATGGCGTGATGATGAGAGGGGTCTGGATAGGCGTACGGTATGTGCGGGGGGATGTAGCGATGGTCTTGGTCGTAATGGGTGGTGACATTCCCGTCTTGGTCCATGTATGGATGGTGCGAGTGGTGTGGAGGTGGAGGAATAGAATGCAAGTGATACGAGGGAGGATATTCCGAGTTGGGAACTTCTCCGGGTGGAGGCGGAGGCGTCGTGGTGGTGTTGGAGGAAGCCGCTCGCATCTGGTGGAGGCGGCTGAGCATTTGCGTCTGCATCTGGAACGACATGGGCACTCCTCCGCAGTACTGGCTCATGAGCTCCATGGAGCTGGTATAGTCGTACATGTGAGGCGGCAGCGGAGGCGGGTACTCTGGGTGGAGCTCCATGTGAGGAAGAGGTGGAGGAACGCCAGGAGGTGGAGGAGGCTGGAGGGAGAAGCCAGGGGGTGGTGGAGGAGGGAGGTGAGGAGGGTACGAGGGTATGGGTGGAGGCGGCATGGCGGAGCTGAAGTGCTGGTTGGTGTCCGGAGCAGGACTGGCAGAAGGATCTGAGGTTTGAGAAGGTAGTGCAGACTGTGAGGAGGTGGCTGGTGAAGAGGAGGAAGAGGCCGCAGGGAGCGGTGTTGCTGTGGCGATGGCATTGTCGTCTTCGTCTGATATTTCCATGTCCTCTCCAGATGAGTGAGGAGATGGCTGCTAAGAAAATAGGAAAAAAGCATTAATTCTACTCATTAACTGTACTGACTGTAAATGATTACAGACCAGAAGAAAAACCTTATGAAATAAAGAATCAGAAATAAACAAAAAAAATTAATCTAACAAAATGTCAGTTTCGATTCCGTGAAACTCAGGTGTTGACAAGCCTGAGCAACACGGAATAACCACAAGACTCATAAAACAATGAAAATAACGTTCAGACTTATTTTAGGCCCAACCAAAATATCAAATTAAGCATAAAGTTTGAAAACGATACACAATTTCAGCTTATTCAACATTGTTTTCATTTTCTGTAAAATCAGGCTTGTCCTATTGTTGAACAGACAACAACAAATCAGTCTATAAATAAAGACATCCGTGAAAAATCAAATAATAATATAAAGTTAACCTTCTTAAATACACATGTTTTTCCTCAAAATTCTGTGTAAAACATTTATTAGTTATGTTCTTGCATTGTATGGCACGAACATTACAGAAATGTGCATTTTAAGTTGCATAATTGATTGAGAGGCAACTATAAAATGTATAGTGGATTTTTGTATAACAGACTAGTGATAATTCCAAACATACATTGTTTTAAAATATAATTTCCTTTAGCAATAATGAACACAACAGTGTGTGAGTGGTTCACCTGTGCCTGCCCGTTATAGGTGGGTGGTGTGTGCGCGCCCCGGTGTGGCTCCGAGATCACATGCTCCTCCTGAAGAGGCGGGACTTGAACCTGAAGAGGTTCTGATGCGGAACCAGGAACAGCAGGAGTAGTGGATGCCACTTCGGGAGGAGTTTTCCGGCCTTCACTGGTTCCAGCTCCTTGCCTCTTGCTCAGACCGTGTCGCTCATCCGCTTTCTCCCGCTCTTCTCTTCTTCTGTGCTGATCCGTCTCTCCTCGTCTCTTCTGGCTGGATTGGTCTCCATTTTCCTCCCTGGGCTTCTTCTCAGCCCTGTCGTCACCTTCAGATGCTTTACTTTTCTCCCCGTCCTCCACCTTCTCATCTTCCTCGTCATCTGAAGCAAGGAAAGAAAACTTGGCCTTTTGCTCCTTCAGCAGCATCTCTATCCGCGAGTCCAAGCTGCTGCTGTGGTGCATGAAGGGCAGGCTCTCGTTTGTGGAGTCCGGTTCTGGAGAAGACCCGCGCTGCGCCGGAGGTGGAGAGAGAGACGCGGTGGAAGACGGGATGTGATGAGGCAGGGAGGATGAAGACGGAGAGGTGGACGATGAGGGGACAGAGGCGTGAGGAGGCGAGGAGGGGGGTGTCCGAGGGGGGTTGGGTGGGGTGCTGGGATGGCGTTTGGGTTTGGTCCACTTCTCTTCGTGAACGGGGCTCTCTTGGCCAAAGTCCAAGGAGCCGAGCGTCTCAGCAACAGCAGCCGCGATGACGGAGGCCGGCGGGAGAGGAGGTGGAGGAGGGGGCGGAGCCAGAGTTGTGCGGAAGTCATTGTCCACGCTGCCTCCCATCCCAAAGCCCTGCTGGGGACGGAAAGCTGGCGAAGGCTCCAGCCTCGAGGACGAGGGCGCGTCATAAGGAGAGACGTCTTTGGATGGCGGATACCCTCCGAACGCCGCCGCGGTGGTGGTGCTGGTGGTGGAGGGCGGGGACAGACTGTTGGACGAATGGTGACTGGAATTGGAGTGGCTCGCGTAACGTGGATCGGAGCTGTTGGAGTAATCGCCGTCTCTTTCCCTCTCCCAGTCCCGGTCCCTGCTGCTCCTCCGCCTGCTGTGGTGGTTGTGGGAGTGGTGGTGGTTTCGATGCCTTCCGTGTTCTCCGGAGCGGGAGCCCGAACTGTCCCGCCGGTAGCCCCGCCCCTCTCGCTCTTCCCGCCGGTCGTTATGATGCGAGTGGTGCGAGTGGTATGACTTTGAGGAGGAGGCGGAGTTGGTCTCTTGCTGGTAGTGGTAGGAGGAGCGACGGGAGCTGACTCCACCTCCGTAGCGGCCCACCGAGTCCCTGTCCCGATCTCTGTGCCCTCTTTCTCGATCCCTTTCTCTGTCTCTATCAGACAATGGCGGCTCATACTGGGGTCCTGGAGGAGGCATGGGAGGATGTAATGGCATTTGCAAGCCTGAAGCAGCGACGTTGGGATATGGATACGGTGGTTCGTTTGGTCTATAAGGTGCGGTTGGAGGGTAACTCCCTCGACCTCGGTGGTAGATAGAGGTTTCCGGAGCAGGTGGAGGATGGAGGTCTTCATGAAAGCGGCCAGGCTTGAAGGCAGATGATGAGGACACGGTGGAGGAAGAGCTGGAGGAGGAGGGAAGCAGATCCTGCTGGGGATAGCTACTGCTCAGCGGAGCACCACTATAGCTGCCGTGTCTGGAGAGCAGAAGACGCGCTCAGTGTGAGTATACAGATGAAATAAATCAAAAAGTCATCAAAATCAACATTCAGAACTTTGATCCAGGTCGATTATATTCAATTACTTTGCCTTGAAAAAACACTACCGTGTATGTGGAGTCACGTGATGTTATTTCACCGACAAGCATGGAGAGCTTAGACACTGAGCAAAAAGAGCACCTTGTACGTAAAAAACAACGCAGTCTTAAACGTTTGGACACAATTTGTCTTCAGGAAGAATGATGTAGAACAAAATGAAGTCATTCTGGAGTGATCAAAACTCATCAACGTATACAACCCCATTTTACTCATTTGTGAAGTTAGTAATTATTAGTACAATAAATTGAAATAATAAAAAGTCTCTTTCATATTATGGGGAATAAAAGTCATACAATTTTGTCCACAAGCTCATTTACATAAACAATGGCATCTCAGTTCACGAACGTCTGTCCACAAACAGAAAGATTAATAAAAAATACACCTTAGTTGCACGAATTGGAGGAGTGGCTATTTTAATGCTTTACTTCATGTGGGAAGATTGTGGAAAAAAGAAGAGACACAGAAAGAAGTTCTGTGAACGGCATTCCCCCAAAAAAAACCGACAAACAAAATAACCTGATTTTGAAAAATCCAAGTCTGACTTGATTTATTGTTTTGTGACCGTGTTAAAATACTTGCGAAACATGCGCTCTTACACTAGACATTACGGTAGTGAATTTTTGTGTGTGCCTTAGTTAAGTGTTTTAGTTTGTGTGTTTTTTCTAAGTGTTTATTTAGATGCAGCACGTCGGATGGAAAAGGCCGACAGAGTTTATCACAAAAGGCCAAGGTCATGGCCAAAGAGATTATTTTCGGTTAGTTTCTTCAACCGCAGGACTTGCTGTGCTCAACATTGGACACTTTGTACTTGTGTATGTTATGTGCTCTATGTCTCTTGTGTTCTTTTGTGTTTGACGGATTAAACAGATTTACATTGAACTCTGCAGGAAAATGAGCCGGACCGCCACCAGGAATGTCACCAATTGTGTTTGTGAACCGAAGTACCACTGTATCACTTTTTTAATGTACTTTTGCAAAAATTGCTAACCTGCCCAACGAGTATCCCGAATCCTGTGAAAAAGGAGTGCCAGAGCGTGGGGTGTAGGGAGTGCCTCCACCCTGTGAAGAAGCGGATGAACCGGGCGTGTAGGGTCCACCGAGCGAGGAGGGAGGCGTGTCTAGCCGCTGCTCTCCAAACCCAGTGTCCGCAGAACCGGGGGTGTTGCTGCCAGAGTTAAGAGGGGCAGCAGCCGGAACAGTCATCTGCTCTGTAGAGAGCCTCCTCCGGATTTCCAAGGAAGATGACTAGTAAAGAAGAAAACATAAAAACGTTAAGAAGAGCAAGTACAAAAAAAAGCATTGTTAAGAATTTAAAGCAGATTTAACAAGAAAGCCATGTCAATGCATTTTCTAATAGAAATCCAGGATTTCTATTGTGGAAACAAAAGACAATTTTGTAGCGGTAATATCAAGAAACTGGTAGGAGTTAAAATTTTTAATAATGCGTTGTGTGATAATAACGGAGCCTCGATGATCTTCGCTGAAGTCACTTTATACTCACTGTGTCAGGTTGAGCTGGAACAGGAGGAGGAAATTTCTCACTTAGAGCTTTGCCTCCAGTCGGGACTGTCTGAGGTGTGTATGAGCCGTTCACTATCAGGTCATAGTACTTCATTCTCTGTTGACCTAGAAACAAAACAAAAGAAAAAGCGATCTTTATACTGACGTGCAGACGGATGATTGTGCTGCACTACTGAGGGTGATGTACCAGTCAGTTGTGCTGTGAAACAGGGTGAGCTAAAAGGCAACATATGCAATTTACCCAACAATGTACCAAATACGATTAAACTTTATGGAAATCTAGAATATTCTAACCTAGAAAATTATAATATACACCCCTTAATAATGTCCTTGTTTGTTTGGCTAAAATGATATGTCACTTTTATTATAATTTAGTTCTAATAATAATTTAGTGTAAATTAGAGTATAGACGGATTAAAGAATTTTGCAGCCTTTTCGGAACCATGTGTTTTTTCTTTAACCAAAATATTTGAAATACTAATTGAGAAGGAAAGAAAACATGTTTTTGGATGTTTTGACCCGAGTAAAGGCATAATGACATTTCTTTTAAATAGTGAAGGCCCTAAACAAGACCAGTGGCTTTAATTGCAGTTATTGGATCGATAAAATTTAAGCAAGACACAACAAACGCAAGAGACACAAACCTTTGATATCAAGCTGCACATGGACAATGTTCCCCATGACAGACGTGTTGTGCAGATGCTTCACTGTGTCTTTAGCCCCTCTGGTGCTGGTGAAAAGGACTCGGGCCAAACCCAAGTGCTTTCTGGTCTTGGGATGAAACAGAATCTCCATTTCCTCAACTTCACCAAACTTGGCACACATCTCTGCCAGAAAAGGCTCTTTGATATTATCGTTCAGCCTGGCAAAAGTCACTTCCTTTAGTGGAATGGGGCCTATATAATGGTCGTCCAACTGTGGGATTGAACAAAAAAAAAGGAAGTCAGTAGACAAGCAAACAAAATACTGGGCAAGAAACAAGCCAAAACAGATTCAAACCTTAAATTTGGGAACCGGCAGTGACAGTTCTGTGTGTCTGGACCAGATTCTGCGAGGTCTCGGATCACGAACTTCCCCCACAGCTGGGAACCCCGAATCCTGAAAACCAGACAAGCGCACACACACAATTCAGAATAAATACATAATCCAGAACTCTGAGAAAAAAAACATAGAAGCCAGTTTGGAGAGCGACAATCGACAGGTCTCACCGGTACGCTAAAGTAATTTCCATCATATCTGTAGATTTTCTGTGTAGCCCTTCGCAAAGCAGGATCTTGAACCAGCTTGTAGCTCTCCCATTGCGGATTGACGGTTCGCGTAGCATCTGCCTCACTATCGGGATCCATGCTATCCCTAGAATAAAGAAATCACACCAGATAGGCATATTTAAACAAAAACAAAAAATGAAACAACTATGGCAACTGCAGTTTTCTTTAGCAAGTACAGTACATCGTTATTTTCTAAAGTTTACTTGAAGAGCAGCATTTAGACAAAGTGTGGCATTTTAGAAACCTGCAAGCAAAGTACTGTGGTTTAAACAGCAGTCTATACGTTATGAACAATTATAAAATTCGAACTTTTATTATAAAAAAATTGCTGTCAGACTGATGCCAAAACATAACAAGTGAAAATGCGGTATTTTACGGAAATCTGCTCGTATCAGACAAGAAATTCGGCATGAAAATTAAAAACATTATTTCGTGCGGACCAGAGAGTATTTCAGTATAAAACAAAACTAAAACGTTAAAAAAATGCCTCTATCTGTCACTCTGGCTAGAAACAACAACAAGCTAACATAAACACTGCTGCTAGCAGCGCCGGGCGCGAGCTAAGTCAAGCCAACTTCAAATTCTCCTGGCGATAACACTCACGTGCCACGCAAATTGCTCCAAAATGCTTGTTTTACACACGAAACATGCGGCTGGAAAAGAAATATCCGCAAATAATAAGCAAAAGCACTCACGCGAAGCAGCGCGCGTCTTGTGGAGGTTGCCCGCTTCGTCGGCCGCTAGCTCGCTACGGCTAGGCCTGCACAGGACGGTGGAAAGATACAGAGTTAAAATCTCACTCCGTTTCGCTGTGTGCACCCTAATACCGGCTAAAATCCACGTCGCTGATATTCCGGTGCACCACACAAGCGGAACAGACCATCGCGCCGCACCAGAAAGCGACACACACAGAAAAAGTAAAACATAATACAGTGAGCGGCCATCGCGAAACTAACCTGTGAGCCTCGCCTGCTCGCCATCAGTCGCTGGAAATAACTCGCGCTGCGTTGGCATTCGCACTTTCGACAAAATTGCGGCCCACATGTATATAACACACCACATGTATTTAAACACGGATAAACTCGACAACGTGCGCTTTCTTATAGAACCAAGTAATCTTGTTGAAATAAACAATACAATAATCGGGGTAAAAGTATAATAATACAGTTAAACAATTTAAACGCCGCATGTTATGAATTTCTCTATTGTCGAATCTGCCGTCGACTGCATTTACGTCACGCGACCATGGACGCAGATGGTATTTTGTTTCAACATTACTCCAAGTTTACGGATCTTAAAATGTATTTCGCCATTATTCTTTAAACAAAACAATATACTGTCCAATATGCAAATTATTTATGAAATCGTACACGTTTTATAGGAGTACGCATGCGCTCAGACTGAATTCAAAGTTGTTACGTTTGTACAGTGCATCGTTGCAATTTTCGCTGTTTTATTTTACTTTCAAGTGACATGCAATTTAATTTAATGCACAATTAATCCGCTAAAGTATTAATTTATGAATCAATGCACTTTATCAAACAGCAGGTGGTGCTGTAAATTGTCCATTAACGGGACTGAGAATGTGCACGCGCGTACCCACTACATTTTCCGGCAAACCTTTAAATTCTCACTGTAAAATGTGCAGATAAATGTCAAAAACACACCAGCCGGACAATATTCTGCACAGACAACTGTCCTTTTATTCTGAATAAACACCTGAACATCCTGAATAAATTTTACCAAGCAAACACGGGTTTCCATTTTATTATTGCTAATGCACAACACAAAATATCTGGAACATGGTGATTAAAAGGTGAAGAGGAGTGTACATTGGTCCCACACGGATTTACACTACGGGTACAGTAAGTCGCATCAGTACGGTCTGTCTCTGCGATCGTGTCTGTGTTCTCCCCTGAAAAACAAAACAAGATTTTTCATACCATTTATTATACCTTTTGATCAATTTCAAAACTCACCGTGAATCCAACTTCCCAGGCCCAAAACCTCCTCGGTCACCTCCTCTTCCTCCTCTAAAGCCCCCACGATCTCCTCCACGACCACGAAACCCACCGCGCTCAAACCCTCCTCTTCCCCTCTCACCACCATAGCCTCCTAGATGAAAACCATTACAGGGAAGAGTTCAAATCTGACAACTATGAATGGTTTACTTTCATATACTGTGTTTTCAATAGAAAAAGATTTTTGTTGTACCTCCCATTGGGGGCATTTCTCCTCCACTACCTTCAGGTTTGAGAGCTTTGCACTGATTGCACTCATTTCTCCAGGAGAAGTTCATATTATTACATGTTCTAAACACATAATAAAGGAAAGAAAACATACAGATGCATTAGTACACACACACACACACACTGATGAACATTTTTATACCAGTTTACACCTTATTATCCATTATTTAACAAAATTTCCTTACGGTTAGATTAATAAAGTCTAGACTGTTCTAACAAATATTTATGCAATCAATTGATTTCTTTTATCATTTAAACTAGTGTGATATGTACTTAAAATGTGTCTTTTTTAGAATCCCCAGAGTTCAAAGCATTTCACTACTAAAGTCATATCGTGTGTTTGTGTGTGTGTGACCAATCATACTTTATTTGATTAGACAGTAGTACAACTACAGTGTTGCTGGAATGCTACACTTACGGGTTTGTACATTTCCAGTCTCCTGCTCTCTGCTGCCCACCACCCCCAGCAGCAGCGCCATTGTTGCCAGGGAAACCACCAGCACCGCCCCTACCACCTCCGAAGCCACCGCGACCCATTGGACCTTAATATAACAGAAATTTTGTATAAACATCCATGTGAAGTAGATGCTCCAACAAACCTCAACGTAATAAACATTACCGCCTCGGCCACGCCCCCCTCGCGTGCCTCCGCCCCTTTGTCCAAAATCAGCCCGGCGGGTGGCGAAAGACACCTTGATTGGGTTTCCATTAAAATCCTTACCTGTAAAAAACGCAATTCTTAATTGCACAAGAACTCGACAGAATATTCCAGAGTGGGTTTATTTGACCAGACCATCAAACCAATCAATCGCAGCTTTGGCTGAAGGCGGGTCATCAAAAGACACGGTCGCCTCCCCCTTAAGTTTCCCCGTGTCTCTGTCGGTGTACAAGTTTATCATCGGCATTCCTGTCTTTTTATTGACCTGCGAGAAAAAGCAAAATAATACATATGTGAATAAAATCTAATCACTTAGGTGCAAGCTCAAGACGTGCAGTGCAAAATACAAAATACTGAGTAGGCAAAAGACTCAGATTCAATCAGTGCAAAAATATTAATAATATTATGTACTATTTTAATGTTTTAATTTAAGTGCTTAATTGTTCAGGATTTAATGATCACAACAAAGCCTCACACCTTGATGATGCCAATCTGTTTGAAAAAGTCAGCCACGGAATCCACGGAATAGTTGTCTCCGAGACCTTGCACAAAGATTGTGTTGTTGTCCGAGTTATCCTGATCCACTGTGCGGAAACAACAAGCAACCGATCAAAACACATTCAGGTTAAAAGAGTGTGATGTTCCACTTACTATTGGAGCCACCAGCTCCGTAATCTCTGGGGCCTTTGAAGCAAACAGAATATGTAGCATTATTATATGGTTAGATTAATAGACATATGTTCATCAATATTAACCTACTGTACACACCCTCAAAAGGGAACTGGCTCCTAAACTTATATTTTGATCTAAAGAAAATAAATCCGTAAATTATTCTCGAATAGCCATTTTCATGTGAACACGAGACATTGAAATCCTATTTGCACACTTGTAAACAGAATGACAAATTTGACTAAATGTCATGAAACCGTCAACGAAAGCTGCCATTGGCTCTCATTAGCATATGTAAATTGACAAGGGACGAAGACCACCTATGTTCAACACTTAATACCCATAAAACTGACTAAATATCAAACTAAATTCATTATAGAACAGGTTCCTCACATTCAGAGGCTTTTACCCTTGACATTTCTCCAGCTTAAGCAACCAATTGTCATAACTTCACACAATCACATGTAAATGCAATGGATCCATTTAAATTGTAAAAGGCGTAGATCTGTTTGAAGCTGTTAGAACACTAACAAATCTTTTTTACCAGTGTAATAAATGCACATGATGGACATCACTGGAAAAAAAAATCATACACGTGGGGTAAATTTCAAGTCTGTACATGACATACATTGCAACTATTCCGTTAAACCATAAAGTTCACCGTACAAATGGCTTCCATGGAATCTCAATAGATCAACTTGAGGCTTTTCTTTGCATTGGAGAAGCTCAAAAACTCTGTCCCCATTACGGTCCGTTACCGGTCAGAGACACTGTGGTGAACCGGACGTTTGATTTTAGCGTTCAGACACAGCACACGTTCCTTATTCCATGCGTCACGTTAAATGAGATGTTCTTCAGATGAACCAGTTTGTGTCCCAACACACCAGAACCTCCACGTGACTCCTCGGGTCAACACATCCGACCATCTTACAGAGATTTCCACTCAAACCAGAATCCGGTTAGTCCAACGACTCATTCGACAAGAAAAACACTTTGGTTTAACATAAAAAAAGAAAAGAAAATATAAAACATAAATCACTAAAAGGAACCAAAATATGCAACCGAGTTCCTGTGAAGTTTGATTTGTGGCATTTTTGAAAGTTACAAAATGAAATAAAACATTTTATAAAACAAATACCGTAGTATTCCAAAATCCAGCAATTTCATTTGTTATGAACTATTCCAACAACCTAGTGTTACACTAAAATGTACACGTTTTGTACCGTATTCCAACACTGAATCAAGATAGAGCAAAAAAAAGTAAAAAAAAAAAAAAAAAAAAAAAAAAAAAAAAGAAATTATTTAAAATAAATATTTTTTTTATATCTATCCATTTTTTAATTAATTTAATTTAAATATCTTATTTAAATATCTATATTTTGAATCAAGATTAAAAATGTACATTACATTTACTTACATGTACTTACATATAAGTGTTATACATCAATTGAAAGTTTGAAGTGCCCATTTTTTAGGTTACACTCTTAATAAAAACAGGACATTGTGCATTTTGTAAAAATAAATAAATAATAATAATAATAAAACTAAAACTTGAAGCACGTTTTGCCTTCTTTTTGTCAGCTGAAAACAAAATAACTTAATAAATACTTATCACTCTAACATGAAACATATGTCTTAGAATGTACATAAAGAAATTACATAAAGCTTAGAATGTCTGTTTTTAAATATAAGTGTAAGTAAATACAGCATTATCTTTATCTAATCCCTATGAATCTAAAGCGGCGGCTTGTTGAACTGAGATTTGACGAACAAGTTACGTATTTGCAATTGAAACGTCTAAATAGGGTCGAGTCTCAGTTTTAACAAGTCCATTCAAGAACATTCAAAACACCCTGAGAGCGATGAGACGAGCAAGTGTCTGTCATTAAACACTTTCACCTGCTGCTATGCAGTATTATTATTTTACAGTTTCCTTCCATTTCAAAACACCAAGTCATGACTTACCGTGATGATAAAATTCGGTTTTATCATTTAAGACATTGATAGATAGACCTCAGCTCCATGTTGCTACTATCGCCTAACACTTAAATTAATGAAATAATAATTAAAAAAAAAATACTTTTATTTGCGTTCACCCACGACGTTTTAAACCTAACCGTTGTTCTGGAATATTCCCATTCCTCTGACTGGAGCAGAAACCCAATCCTCCCTCTTAGACCAGACACTCCTTAAACCCCTCAAGTTCCTTGTTCGAAGAGTTTGTCACTTACCACCAAACTTATTGAATCCTCCACGATCGCCCATTCTGAGGGAGAAGGAGAGAGAAGCGAGACGAATTGAAGGGTGATGAGGGTCGTCCCCCATTTCATTCCTGAGGCTGGAAGGCCCCACTCATCTCCATCATCCTTTCTACACGTCCCTTTAGCAACCCTTGCCTTCCACTATACTTTATATCCATTATGACTCGGAAGTGGCTTCCGGAAACCCTTTGTATGTAGTTGGGTTGTCTACCTGTTTAGTCAAAACGATTTCCATCGCTTTTCTTATCCATGTACCGTGTTTTTCCAGGCACCAACTCAGTGTTTTACTTACCAATATACCAAATTTTGAATTCAACCCAATCCGGAATCGAAGGGCCCTATTAACCCCTAAATAACCAAAGCCCATTTCCAACAAACATCGGAGTGATATGTCACTTTGGACTGCACTTGCACTTAGAATTGGCTCAAATTAAAGATAGAAAAAATTACAAAACCAGTCACTTAATTTCCTCGGATTCTTTTAAGTGTTTTACACCGGAAGATCCGAGCTGATTTTTTTTGCTTGTGTGTATGTGTATGTGTGTGTGTTATATTGGAGTTTTTACTCTCCAATTATTCTCAATTTCCCAGTCCCTGTGATTCTAAAAACCCCACGGTTCCATTTTAACATCTTCAATGGGAAAAATCATAAATCGTTGAACCTTGTAGAAATTCCCTAGGAGGAGATTTAGAAATGTATTAAAGCATTGCAAAACAATACGCATGTAGAAGAAGGTGGAGAAGATATAACGATACGTATAAAGCTTTTATAATAAACCAACTGGAGACTTAGTGATCTCACACAATCCTCAAGATAAAAGCCTGTTTACACCGGGGCAAATATCACGTGATTTATCCATGTTGTCGACAAAAAAAAAAAAACATGACTTGTTCAAAACCTGTTGAAGTCTTCCTTGATGACCCTGGTTTGACTCTTTTTTCACGTGAAAAGCATGTATCACAAGTAAAAGATGCCAGGTAGAAACTTTCTCAGCACCACCTTGTGTCTAAGAGTCATTTTACATTTTTGGGGTGACAAAATGCCTTGGTTATGAACACACAAAAAAACATCTGAAAAAAGCCACAACAAAAAAAGCATGTCCCGGTGTGAACAGGCAGTTCTTCTTACCTGTTTACTACTAAATTAAGCCATAACTAGGAAGGCAACTGTATTTGTTTGGCACCTGTTTCTTCACAAACAGTTAGATCCTTGAATTTTAAAAAACTTTTCCAACATTTCTTTTTTTAATACATTTTTATCTGCTAAATTGAACACCTTGTTAAAGCAAACTCTTATTTTGGTGCAAAAATACAAAATACAAAATTTGGTGCTTGGATTATTTCTAAGCATGTTGAAAAACTAAATTAGAATGATAAATAATTTACATAAAACTCATTCCATCAGGCTCACAGCTCTGAAAATATGAAAACGGCTTCGGAACCAAGATTCTTTCAATGGACTCAGGCAAATCAGAAAACTCACAAAACTCCTTACAGCACATTTATCGTCCTCACTCACTGAATCATAATAACACTAGATATTGATCCAACTACATTAAAAAAGTATTATTTCCTTTTGTTAGTGAGGTTTAGTTTAGTGAATCAATTGTATGTTTTTTCATTATTATTATTAGAAAGGCATTCGATCGTTTAATTCAAAACAATCTGAACGTGTAAAGCATGAGGTGATTCTCAACCAAAGATAGAAAGCTAAAATCATCTTGGGATCAAGCTTTTGAAGATAAAATAATAAACATTTTTCCCCAACCAAGTAAACAATAAACGGCCTAACATATCAACCTGATCAGTTACTGGTTTTGACTTGATGAAGTGATCAATCTTTAGCTGGTTTCACATTGTGATTTCACAATGTAAAATATAGTCAACACACCGCATTCACCATGCCATTCTGTTACGAAAAACTATAAATATATATATATATATATATATATATATATATATATATATATATATATATATATATATTTATATATATATATATATATTATTTTTTTTTTTTCCCCACACACTACATTTATAAACTACACAATAATTATAGACTCTGGCTTCCAGCTGCATAAATTCCCATTTGTCCAATGTCAGACCCATGATATGAGACATTAAACAGGACATCAAATACTCTGGATTGTTTAGATTATATTAGGTTGGGATTTTAGTATGGAATGTTTAAAGACGTAAGCCACCGTTTCCTTTTCCGCCAGCCCAATGTACGTGTACACTTTTACACCAAAACGACTTCAACAATTCAGCCGTTTTACCAGCACATTCTATACCTTTAGATTGCTTTTCACTGAATGACACACCGATGCTCACAGAAAAAAGCTTGTACAAAATAGGAATGCCATCTTACCCCATTCCACCTCTGCCGCGGGGTCCGCCACGACCACCTCGATCAAACCCACCCGCTCCTCTGCCTCCAAAGCCACCTCCTCCGCGGCCATGGCCTCCTCTACCATCATGGCTATATCCAGCATCCTGCCCACCGTAGCTGCCCTCTCCTCCCCCACTGCTCAAGGGTGGAGAATCACGATTGTAACCTGAAATAGAACATCAACAAAAAATGTATTTACGTGTATTATTTACGCATAAAATTAAGAATTAAATATTATTTAGGCATAAAAAAATATTAAACGTAGATCTGAATCTCCATACGGCAGGTTACTTTAAAAGGATTTTAAACCACAACGTAGTCCAAGCTCACCCACCTCCCTGTCCATAAGGATTCTGTGGACTGTAGGTTTTTGGGGGTGGAGAACTGTAATTTGGAGACTGGCTGTGGTGTCCTCCTCCCTGCTGAGAGCTCTGAGGTTGACTCCCACTACCTCCGTATCCTCCACTCTGTCCTCCACTTCCTCCGTATCCTCCACTCTGTCCTCCACTTCCTCCGTATCCTCCACTCTGTCCTCCACTTCCTCCGTATCCTCCACTCTGTCCTCCACTTTCTCCGAATCCTCCACTTTGTCCTCCACTTCCTCCATATTCTCCACTCTGTCCTCCACTTCCTCCATATCCACCACTCTGTCCTCCACTTCCTCCATATCCACCACTCTGTCCTCCACTTCCTCCATATCCTCCACTCTGTCCTCCACTTCCTCCATATCCTCCACTTCCTCCATATCCTCCACTCTGTCCTCCACTACCTCCGTATCCTCCAGAATACCCCCCACTACTGCCGTAGCCCCCACTTGGGTTTCCATAACTACTTTCTCCTTGCTGTTTCCCATAGCCAGAAGGTTGTGAACTGCTTCCATAGCTCCTACAAAAACAAAATGTATAAGTCGGTCATAAATACGGGTCAATTATGCACAACCATTACAATGCCATGAATTATTAATGCCATACACAAATACAGTCGATTCCGGTTAATTGGGATGCTGGTTAATCGGACCAACCTCTTTAAAGCCTCAAGACGAATCAATGAGAACAATTTATAAGTCTAACATTGTCCTCTTATTTTAGGACATACATAAGAACTATACGTAGGATGTATGTTTGTTACACGTGCACAGGTTTCAAACATATAGGAGACACATCCACGCACTCCTGATTGTCCCAAGAAATAAAACATGGTTTAAAAATGAAGTAATAAATGCACTTTATTGTCGAAAAATAACAAACGCGATGAAAGTTTCGATAAAAAAAAAGAAAGATGAAAAAAAACCCCAATACATTTCTCACAAAAGGTTGTAATGACTTTTTCCATTCACATTTCCTTTACGGGGCGTGTCGCCTAATCAAACCAGCCAGTTATTAGAACCAAAAGAATTCATTCTGAATACCTGTTAATAAAGTGTATAATAACATATCGAAACCATAAAAACAAATATGCAGGACAATCCACATGAAGAGATAAACTCACCCAGAAGTAGCTGAAGGCGCAGCTCGATTATAGCTAGAATGGGAGGACTGCTGCTTGCTGAAGCTTCCACTCTGGGCGGGTGGAGACAGACCACCGCCACCACCACCACTGCTGCTGCTGAAGCCTCCAGAGCTGAACGAGTGACTCTGTGGACCACTGTAGTCCTGAGGTGGAGGCTGCGACCCATATCCTCCTAAAATGTTCAAGAACCAGGTAAAAAAAACCGTGCAATGCAATTCAGCTAAACATCCAGACCTGACTGTGACTGTCCGTAGTTAGAGCCATATCCACCCTGGCTGTACGGTGGAGAGCTGCCTTCAGATGCTTGGTTGTAACTTCCGTAGCCCTGCTGACCATAGCTTTGGTTGGACTGGCCACCGTAGCCACTGAATCTGTATAAAAGCAGCATTAAATAATACAAAAAAGTGTAATAACAATATAGATAATACAAGAAAATGTTTTAGAATAACGTAATAATAATAATAATAATAATAACAACAATAATAATATAAAATGTGTTATGCTTACCCATGACCGGAAGTCTGGCTATAGTCTAAATAAAAAAAAGATTGCCTTTAGTACTACTTAAATTCAGTACAGTTAAAATGTAAACGTGGTTATTACAAATACTGTACACACACGCTGTATTTTTGGGATAATTTACACGTTTTTGTACACGTTTTGTATTTGTACAGAGATAATTTACACGTTTACATTACATTGACATATGTACAGACATAGACATATGTACATAAACGAAACAAAAATCGTAATTAGGGAAAATTTTGTTAAAAAAAAAAAAATAAGGTGGAACGTATTCGCTCAGATTTCAAACGAATAACAGCTGAAATGTATGAATATAGGTCAGTAGAACAAACCAGCTGAACGAGAGGATAACAACAAAATGGCGCAAGCCGACATGTTCTGCGTTTCGTTTTAAAACAAACAACACGGGGGTTTTAATCGTACATGTGTGTAACGCACGCGTTGAATCGCCGAATGTTTTCGCCGGTGGAAATGGGAAAAAGACGGCGCTGTTTGAATTATCACCGAGCTCCACAGGCACCGCATAATGAGAATTATAGAATAATACATTGACCGTGCCTTACCATTTGTCGCCATCTTAACGCTCGGAAAATGTTTACTACAGCCGTTCAGATGTCAAATTTGACCAGTACTGTGCAACCAATACTGACTAGTTAACGTTACTGTCGGTTACTGCGCAACTGGGTGACGCGGAGTCATGAAAGATCCGAGCAAACGACTCGAGGAGATTCGAGTCAATGACTCTTTTGGTTTGTACCTTTTCTGGCTCACTTCCCGTTTCTTTTGCTTAGTAGTAGTTCACGCTGTACACGAATCGAATCCACGAGAAGATTCGTTCATTTGGCTGAAGGAGATTTAAAGATCAGTCAGAAGATTTGTGGGACGGGTTTTTATTTATTTAATAGGTATTTTATTTTTAAGCTTTTATGCTTTCTTTGTGGGGACGTTTGTATTATATTTGTACAGGTAAGTTCTTAACATGTTATGTTTAGATCAATTTAAAGTCTGTGACTGTGGGGTCCGATATGTTGGTGATGCACTGATGATGTCCAAAGAATTTACACAAGGTTTAAAATTAAAATACCGTAATAAATTTACTTTATTTTCTGAAAATAACAAACACAATAGACGTTAAAAAAAAACAATAAATTTGAATATCTCCTAAAACTGCATTTCAGTATCTAATGTTTTTAATTCAAGTATGTGAAAGCAAAAAAAAAAACGAAACAAAACAAAACAAAAAACAGTAAAATTGTTAAAAAAAAAAAAAAGATAAATCATTAAGCTTTTAAATCTAAATGCACCATGATACATTTTAGAGAGTGAAGTAGAAAATGTCAAACATTTTAAAAAAACTATGTGCAATACTACATGTCTTGTGCAAAAAAATTTAATAAATGTAATGCCTAGTGTTATTTGAAGACTGTATTGATTTGTAGCATTTTTTGTTTATCCATAATAAAATTAGAACACAATTCCATGGTGCTCCGAAAACGTTGCCCATATGTGTAAGTGAAAGAGAGCATGCGGGTGTGTGTCTTGCTCTGTGATTGGCTCCAGCTCCCAGTGACTCAGAAATGTAAATGCAGTTTAGAAAATAATAGATCAAGTGTTTTTTCTCATGGCAATGATTTCAATGCAACCAATAAAAATAAATGTCAATTTAAACAACTATATCCACAATAGTACAACCGCCAAAGAAAGACCTAGAGTTAACAGTTCTTTACTTTCTGTCTTCCAACCTTGACCCAAAATTTGAGACTCTGGCACTGTGGAACGGATGAAGTTGGAAAAGCTGGAGACTCTGGAATAAATTCCCGGCCGGTTCTTCTCAGCACAACCAATCCCGAAACTGACAACCCCAGCCTGAATCCATGTCCCATTCCCAGCAGAGCAAACTAAAGGTCCACCAGAGTCCCCCTGAAAGAATATCGTTAATAACACAATCTAAATTAGGCTGCAAGATAAGTTTAGTGACACTCATACCTGACAAGAATCCTTCCCTCCCTCCAGATATCCCGCACAGATCATGTCGGACAAGATGACCACGCTTATGGCACTGGATGACAAGATGTTATACATCGATTGGCAAGTAGACTGGTCAATAATGGGCACTTGAACTTCTCGAAGTGCACCAACACCAGTGAGGGAGACTAAAGAAAGACATGGTCCAAAACTGAGACTAACATAAAGGGGATATATGAATAAACATTACTGTTGATCTTGTCCTCGGACTTACCACCTTCTTGTGTGTACCCCCACCCCGTGACGTAGCACATGGTTCCACTACTGAACTGGAAGCCATCGTACGGCAGACATATAGGCTGAATTCTGTCTGACCATGTGACTGGAGTCCGGAGTCGCACTAAAGCCACATCTCTTCCTTCTTGAGGGTTGGAATAACCCTCTGGAACCACCACACGCTCCACCTGACTGACCATCTCAAACTGATTATAGCCATGGAGCTGTTGGCGTCCCATGTATAAACGATACGAGGAAACTTCTGCTGGTCTGTGGACATGAGATCAAGAAGATGAATTTTTTTGAAGAAAATTATATTGTAATTTGTACTGGTTATACTTAGGGAAGCAGTGCGCAGCAGAAAGCACCCAATTTTTGGCAATTAACGATCCACCACACACGTGTCCAGCAGAACCCATTTGAATGTCAACTTGCCACGGCCACGCCCCTTCCGGAGCCACGACTCCGCCCACGATGCGTTTCCCTAGTGAAGATCTGCCGCAGACTTACGTGAACAGGCCAACACAGAATCATCAAAAAGCAAAAATTAGATTTTAAGGTGAGAATTCCGAAGAAATTATTTTTTTTAAAGCTGAGGAAAACTTTTTGAATTCTGATGTTCGCTCATATAAGATTTTTGTTTTCAAGCAGTATTTCGTAGACTCGTATAAATATATTTTTTTTAAATTGTGGTATTATGCTAAATAATGGTAAAATATAGCCGACTGGTATAAATCACATTGAAAACATATAACATTATCAGAAATGCGTGCTATACCTTGTCCCTTACAAATGATCAAACCTGTAATTTAAACAAACAGGACACGTTCAAAATAGTTTCTTTTGCATTTTTCTGGTTTTCAGGGCATTTCTTTGTGTCGTTTTACCTTTGAGCAAAACAATGAGCAGCAGTGATGCGAAAGACGCGGTCATGTTGTTCGGCGGAAGCTTCTGTATCTGAGAAAGGCATAATTATCTCACACCATCCATCCCGACACGTGCGAATCATAAATCCACTGAGAACATACCATTACAAATAAAAAAAGTAACTTACGTGTATTGTTGTTTATGCGTTTAGCCAAGAAAAAAAATATATAAGATGCGCCAAAAAATAACGAGAACTGCGACGATTACCAAAAGTATACGAATCTTAAATTGTATTAAACAAACGGCCGATTTGCAAGGAAATTTCCTCGTAACATGCCGGTTTTAAAATGAATGGCTTTCAATGCGGATCTATCGCCGACGGAACGAAACACTTTCCTCGCGGCAAAGTAAGAAACAACCTGTGCTTCTTTCTACCTGTCGCCTCGTCCAATCACATCTCGCGGTTTTAATCTCCTCCCAAATAATGAACCCGTTGTTCTCAAAATAAAGGTGCTTCACGCGCCGAATCTCTGCCCTGTGCACACAACAATTCAATCTTGGCGGGAGACAGTACCTCATTGTTCGAATAAAAGCGTCTGAATAGTTGATTTCCACATTCTCAAAAGCTATAGTTAACCACAGATTGCCTTGAAAAGATCACTTAACCGACAACCTAAACCGAGCATCCTGTTTTGCTACAGATTGTGTACATCCAGTGATTAATATAGATTGGAATACGTCAATTAACCTTACAGCTACTCACTTTTAATCTTTCAGCTCCCATTTTGAACTCCTTCACACCTTAAGCGACTGTTTGTTATATAGGTATCGGTTTTCAAATAAAAGCCAGACAGGTGCTACATGTGCAATAAGTAATTCTATACTTACTGCTGAATAATTCAGAATATGCTTGCTTGACGTTACTGCTTTTTTCTATAAATATCAAGACCATCGTGAAAAAAGTGCAAAGCATGAAAATCTACTTCAAGTTTGGAAAAAAAGGCCTACAAAACAACGGCGTGATTGTTACAATCCATTTATTTAAAAAAAATAACAGATTCAGTACAGTGTGAAGGTTCGATCCTAAATCTCCCCCTCTTTAACAAAGTGTTTGACGTGGCATTCAGTCCAAAACCCGCTCTATTGTCCTTATTTTTTGGAAAACTTGGCTTGCTTGTGTTTAGGTGGCGCCCATTTTAAACAATGCGTGTCCACTGTAAAACAAAGAAAAATGTTTGTTAACCCAAGGAAACGGAGAAATTGTACAGATTTAATTACTTGTAAAAGTCTGCAATGACCTGTGATTGGTGGTTTCTTGTACTGCGCACTCTTGAGATGCTCTTCTACGAGTTTGGGTGTTACACATATGACGTGTTGTCCTTTCCAGTACTTTACCATATTTAGGGACTGTAGCGTGCTGATGATGTCACTCTGTGTAATACTTGTCATTTGGCTGTGGAAGACGGCACTTGTTAGTTCTACAGTTAAGTGTGTATTTTTTTTTTTACTTTTTATTTACAATGCATACCTAAGATCTTTGATCGACAGTGTTCCTCGGAAGTCTCTAAGTATTTCCAACAGTACCCATGACCAGTAACTCCTATAACTCAGCTTCCCCAAGTCCGACAGGGGCTTCTCCGGAGAGCCCACTGTGCTCTCCAACTTGGACAATTCATAACCTGTGAAGAATCACATCCACAATAGTGATCGTTCCTAGTGATTTGATAGAACAACAGACACTCACTAAAGGCGATAAGAAATTTCCCATATCCTCGTCGCTGGTATGGAGGAAGAGTAAGGATGCAGGCAACATTGTTTCCATCCGGCGACTCTTTCTCCTGATAATTACCAATAAAAACACATTCGTTGGAGAAAGAAAAAAGAAACTACTCAAGATATACAAACGGCAAAGTACATAAATGACTCACTTTTGAGAAATAGCCCACAATATGTGCTCCTTGCTTGTTAACCTCGGTGAGGATGTAAAAGATGAACGGCTCCACGTCAAAATAAAGCGTTTTATGGTCCAGAAAAAGTTTTGCAAGCAGACACAAATTTTGACAGTAGATCTGTAGAAACAGCAGAATTATTGAGGCCACAGGAACTTGTAAGAGATGTGGTTGAACAAACCTTATGATCCTTCCCGTCCACTTCATACACAGAAATATTATTTCTGCGATAAATCTCCTTTCCTTGTGGTTGACGCCATTGACACTGTGACTACATCAAGGTCAAACAAAGACGAAAGAATCAAATCCACCACTCAAATGTAAAATAATGTAGGAAATATGATTTGTTATCATGTCATTGTTTGGAAAAATCACAACCACGTAAAAACTAAAACCTTTACGTTTAGGACCTATTTTGCAAAAGAAACAGAAGCGTCTTTATGCACAGTTTCTTTGAATGAAATAGACCTACCAGATGATATCTGAAAGTCTTCTCAAACTTCATGTACTTCAGGCAGTATTCACAAATCCAAAGCTTAGGCTGTTTCCCGTAGTCCTCCGGGAACGGTGAGAAGTACCAGGCATCAATCTCGAAGTTACCTATCTGTATCTTGTCCACATACTTCACTTTTGTGATCTGAAAGAGGGAAAACAAAAATAATAAAAATAATGCATATTTATAAACCATATCAATGTGGAATCTGTTTTTTGCAGAAGGATCTTGGTGTCTCCTGATGTTTCTGAGCGGCTATGGAAACTCATTCTTGAAGTTATCAATTACACAATGATGCTATAATTATCCCTGTAATTCTTTTCTGAATTTTTATTTTTGCTTAGTACATTTGATATTGGTTTTATATTTTGTACACTGCATAAGAAATGTGTGAAATCTAACTGCTTTCACACTTTTCCATTACACCCCTAGACATTCTATATAGGGTGTCTGATTTCTCACTTGATACAACAATAAATATATTGATACAACCATATATTGACATAACAATAAATAGTTCACGAATAAGAAGGCCATTCATACTGCTTCATGCTCTTTCTCCAGTGCTGCTGTGGTGGGATCCATCTCAGCATAAGTCTAGAAGAGAAAAACAAGACATAACATTATTTCACTGGCAGATTAACCATGAAGATGTACACTTACCTTCTGAACGTGGTTTATCTCATCGTGTTTGCGCTTTTGATTTCGGGTGATCTTCCTCTCCGGCTGGTCCACGAGGTCTCCCACACCTCCTTCCTCCACACTTTTTCTCACAGCATCTTTCACTGTCTTTGTCAAAGCCAAGCGAGCCTTCCCGACCCACTCATCTAAGCGTCTGTTGACTACATTAAATGTAAAGACATATTTTCAATGTGACTGTAAAGTCTACATAACCTAAATTTTTTTTATTAATAACGTAGTTTTATAATTAAAGTTATTAAAAGAAATGCTTACTTACATCCCACATAGTGGACATAAAATTCTTCTCTGCCCTCCTGCTCATTTAGCCTGGACTGAATAACTTCGGCCGAATCTGGAAAAAAAAATATATATATATATATATATTTTTTTTTTGTATACATTTATGCATAGGTTTCGTACTGGTACCATTTAGATTTTTCTCAAAAGATCAAGTTATTTCGTGTGATGGACATTGCTGAACTCAAACCACAATAGAATTGTATGCAATACATGTAAAAAGCAACGAATTGTGAACTTACGCCATGTTTTGTCCGTACGCTGGCACAAATAAGTCTCCCCGATTTCTACCGTCACCTCCTGCTCTCTGCCGCCGACATGTGACACTCCCTCCCCGGAGCAGGGAGTACTCGAGCCCGTGGCTTCAAGTTCTCGATCCATGGCCTCCGCTTCATCCTCCTCCCCGCCACTGCCGTTTGATGAACAAGTCGCTCTTGTTCCCGTCTCCAAGCTTCCTCTGTCGGCCGCAGCGTTTAATTCAACATCCATCTGTTCGTCTGACCCGCAGTTATCGTATGAATTGTTAATGTTTTGGTGGCGGTTGCTGGACATGGACATCGCAACACCAGACATCTTTGTCGATTTGAAAACATTGCGCACCGCGCTCACTCGCACATGCGCAGTAGGGTGTTTTACTTTCGAGCCGTTTGAAAAGGCCGTGACAAAAAAGGGGGAAAAACCAAATGCCCTTGTTCAGCGGAAACTTATCAAGGCTACCAAAAAGGGGAGGAAAAAAATAACACCGTGTCGTTCGCACCGTGTCGTTACTGACACTTTACTCTTTATAACGAGATTATTAATTTCGTCATAGCAAGAATTATTTTTCTAAGGATATATTTTTCTATCCTGTCACTTAATAAATGTACAAACGTATATACATACAAATATAAATACTTTGTCATTTATCAGTATTCTGGACGACGAGCCTCCGTTTTAAATGAACTCTTGTTCGTTCCAATTGCGTCGTGCGTCTCCATGGCGACGCTGTGATGTGTTATGAGCTGACAAAATTATAAAATGTATATGAAAAAATTAAAAAAGACACTGTGAGTGTTTTCCTGTAACTGCAACATAAAATAATAACTGTAAAAGTGCAATAATCCATGTGCGCGTAAACGTTTCACACGTAAACTAATCACTTTTGTTTAAAAAAAGAGAAGAAGTGAACAAATTATCCGCTCAAGCACGTATTCAGTACCCTCATAGTACCCAAATAAAAAAAAAAATACATTTGGGAAATAATTTCTGAATGAAAACGACTGGGCGCACGCGCAAAAACCTACCAGCCAAGTATGTCGTTATAATGTTGTCTTCCTGAAGGTGGCGGTATACTGCTGCCGTAATGTTCAGCTTACCTCCATTTTACCATTGTTCATTATAGTAATGACTGTTTTACTGACCGAAACAACTTATTTTATTAGAATGACTAATAATGTTTTTATATTGTGTACCAACAGGTTCACATATCCGTAAATTTCTTTTCCTTTTAAGATATTACACAAAATCAAATCATAACAATCAAAACAATCTAAATCTAAAAACAAGTGCAAAACAATCATAGCGTACTTTTAAGATCTAACTCCTGTACAAGAATAACGACACAAATGAGTGTAGATCTCTTTATTTTTGACGGAAAATAGATATTTATGCTCGCCCATCCCATCAACCATTGTCAGAGATTTCCCTCCTTAAATTCCTTGTCCACTCTCTGATGCGAATCCCGCCCACGTCCTTTGTGAGACCAACCCCCTCTGTGATAATGACTAGCCCCTCCCTCTCTGGCTCTGAACCCTCCCCGGTGGCCCACACTCCCTGTGTTTTCAGCGTAACCGGGTCCCTTAAAGTTCCTCTCCTGCCAGTGTCCGTGATGTCGTGATGTGCCGCGACCTCCATGCTTCCATCCTCTGTCCACCTGCTCCCTTTCCTGCAATCCCTGCAAGACTGTGTGACTAACGTCTTTTGATAAATCCGCTTTGGGTTGACTCAGATCCTGCTCGCAGTTTGACCGTGGCTTGCTTGAGGAACTTTGTTCTTCTCTATCAGTCACGGGGAGTGTGAGTTGTGGAGCATTATCACTGACTTCAGCCGCTTGTGCCGAGCTTTCTGATATGATGCCCGAGTTGACGTGGTGTCTACTGGAAGAATGCACCAGTTTGGCTGAAGATGTAGGGATCGTGTGGCGTGCTGGTCCGGCTCTTCTTCCCCTGAAACCTTTCTTGAGTTCCGCCGGTTGCCTTCTATCATGAGTGCAGTGACGCTGTGCGGGCATCCTCGAGTGATGGCTTTGGGAGCTTTGGTTGACACTGGGACAGTCTGGAGATGATGCTGGGAGTGACTGATGGGATTCGGTCCCTGCAGCTTCAACAGTCTCAGAAGAATCAGCTGCAACCTTGAGAAAAAGAAATAAGAGACTGTTAAAATTAACTCACTCTCACTTGAGTAAATTGCGTTGATTCCAGTTAATCCAACATAAGATAAAAATAAGCTAAATACATAAGCTTATTTTTGTTGGCTTATTTGGACCGTATAGTTGGCGTATTGGTCCCAAGAGCGATAATTAGAGAGAAATTTCAAAATTTCAAAAAAAAAAAAGAAGCGCAGGTCTCTCGTTTTCCGCTGTAAGGTCTGTGAACAAAGTGGTTTCATCAGAACAACAGTTTCCAGGTCATTCTGAATGGGATCTGTCTGATCTGTAGTAATGATTTTTAAGATTCGTTCAAAATGAACAAATTGTTCACGACTGACAAATTACTATAGAACACTTTAGTCCTGAACGTGAACAGAACTTGTCTCCACTTCAGATTGCAATTGAAAATGAAGAAAACATTAGGATACGTGGAACTCTGATGTTCTTCTGTGTTTGTGTTTGTAACAATGAAGGTCATAATGACATGTTCATTTTATGCATTGTACGTCTCGTCTTATTGCCACAAAAGCGTTTTGCTTTTTCTTTATACTTTTTGGAATTTTGCTTTTACAGATATGCAAATCCGATATATTAGCGCTCATATCACTCAACTGTTTGACTTTTAAATCTAGAATTTACCTCTGTAATGTGAATAAGGAACCTATTAGATTCGGCTTCTGGGTCGATGACTCCGCCCTTCTCCTTCTGTCGCTCCAGAATCTTCTGGAGCGCGGCCCATTTCTTTTTAAATTCCACACTAACTGCTGCATTCTCCTGCTGTGAGTGAAGAAACCACAAACACAACATTCATGTGGATCCACAACATGTGACCTCTAGCATCCATCCATCCTTTATTCAGACGTCCTCGTCACCGAATAACCAGCCACACAACGAGAAACTGCACACTGGACAGACTGGACAATGACGCTCTGTGCCGCTGCTTGGCACTGCGTACAAGACGGACTCTGTTCACTTCAGGCTTTCAAATATGACCGAGGACACACAAGCTAGTCCAGCTTACTAGCAGCTAATGATGGGAGCGCTCGGACACGACTGAGTCTCACCTGGGAGAACCGAGGAGCTGGAGCAGAGAGGAGAGCGTCCAGCTCATAAGTCAGAGGATCTCGACACACTGGGCAAATGACTTCAAGCTTCTGCTAGAAAAAGAAGAAAATAGACTCACATGAGCATATGTTTGGGTTCAACTTTGGTTTGTATTATAAGAATAGCACTCTCAAAATTAGCTTAGATAATTGATCATTTTATTTGTCGATAAACAAAGTCTCCATTATTGAGCTTTTTTCATTTACTATGACTTTTCAAACGTCATACGTTTCGTTTGTTGCAGAATCACTTCCTAAATGTGGGTTCGCATATCATTTTCAGGTCTGTAATTTTTCATCTTCTCAAATATTATATAGTACTGTTCCTCAAATTCAACTTTCATAATTGTTTTTTATTATTCAATACGACTTGTGTTCCCCTTTCATCCCCATTAATTGCGGAAATCCTGTTCCACTTCCTAAGAATTCAGACTTGATTCATCTTCTCTTGATCAGTTCTCTTCTTCTCGGTTACATTATTTTATATATAAAGTATATATAAAGTATACATAAAGTGTATATTTTATTATATTATATATAAATAAATTGGGGTTATAAAGTATATATAGCGTATACATAAATTGTATATTTTAAATATATATTTCACTAGTGACAATGACAAGAACTTCCATTTTTTCCTTTTTAAATATCAAGAACCTGACCTCTTCTTCGGTTATATCTCTTGTCTTGTCCTTCTCCAACTCCTTCTCACGGTCCTTCAGCTCCTTCTCAGAGTGTTTGATGTAGCGACCAAGGCAGTGAGAATGGAAATAATGATAGCAGCTGGTTTTGGTGAAAGCCTCCCCCTCCTGCAGCACAGACAATATAGAACTAATTCAACCAGAGTGAACTTGGAGAGATTAAGAGAGAGTGTGAGAGTCCAGAGTGAACTTGGAGAGATTAACACAAAACAAAAACACATACCGTACATCACATTTAAAAAGCATTCACACACAATGGTCTCCAATATTTCAAACACAATCAGTCACTGGTAACTACATGTTTATAGAGACGTTAGTGTTACAAGACATTTTATAGCCAGTAAAGATCGATGACAAACCTGAAACCCGTACAGACAGATGACACAGTTTCCATGGGGAATATTGCTCTCAGTAAGAATCTCTTTGGTCCTCTGCAAAAATACCAACCGGATAAGCCAGAAAATAAAAGAAAAACATGCAAAAATAAAAATCCAAACCTCAATCAGCTGGTACAGTACCGGTGTCCCTGAATTTGTCTCCGCCTCCAGCTGCAAACTTCTCTGCAAACTGAAAAACTACAGGTTCTAGTTCTACAACCAAGAATATCAGATGATAATACAATAAAAAAGAACCTTTGCAGCTTTTCGTCCGAGAGACCCCGGGGATGGTGAAAGGCAATGCAAGGGGACGAATAAGGATACTAAACGTCAAAGAAAAAATGTCAGTCAAATCAAATCTCTTACATTTTTAACCAAATTTAACAACAAACCCGAGAATCCAGATCCATGGTCAGTGTGAGACGAACAAACTGGGACAGACAGTCTTCTGCGGTCGAGGGGTTGAGCACCAAACTCACCGTCCAGCCTCTATTTAAAGGACATGTGTTGTAAAAAGAAGAACAACACTCGAATCTGATATTTAAGGAACTAAACACCTCCGCAGTATTTACCCATCATCTTTTTGAGAAACACTCAGTTCATCCAAGTAGATTGACTGCAGCACTTCTATTTCAGACTGGACACTGTAACGCACAATAATGACGTTACAATGCTGCTTTGGCGTTACGTAACGCACGCTGACGACACATCGACATACCCGGAGAAACCAATGATGCATGTGGTGAAAGAAAATGGCATTTCGCTGATCTTATTTGGTTTTGTTTTGCTCTAATGGTAAAGCGAACACAATAAAAACACGTTGACAAATTGCTAAGCAGTTTTACAACATGCTTTAT
Organism: Paedocypris micromegethes; assembly: GCA_028031935.1. Taxonomy (NCBI): domain Eukaryota; kingdom Metazoa; phylum Chordata; class Actinopteri; order Cypriniformes; genus Paedocypris; species Paedocypris micromegethes. The sequence continues at coordinate 5,000,906 of CM051506.1, forward strand.
TATAGCCTAAAACTGAGGTAGGCTACATAAAGATGTAAAATGACGTTCACAAAACTCCCAACACTCACGCGGATTCTCAAATCACAGTTCAAAAACTGCACTGTTAGTTCAACACTTACTCGCTCTCGGCGGCCATGTTGCATATGACGTCACTGATGAACGTCATCGGTCAGCTGGTCCGGCGGGAGAAAAGCGTTGCCCTATAAGTTTTTCCTTAATATGGCGTTTGGGAAAAAGCCAAGACTCGTTTCAACATCCGCGGTAGTGGAATTAAAACCTCGCTCAATATTTATCTAAGATGCCCGGCAACTGCTGAAAAATAAACATGCGTTACTGTACAAGAGTTCTGGAATGGCGTTTAATTCACACCGTCCACGTGCTAATCGAAGTGACTGTCAGGAAATTCGAAGTAATTGTTACTCACAACTTTAAAATTAGTATTTTATTTGCATTAATTATTGACATGTACAAACTTTAATCCAACTTTTCTCCCTAATCACAGTGAAAACCACAAAACCAACAACGGAGCTTTCTGGTCCACACGCTTGATTTTTCCTCACAGATCCATATCAATCACTTCCTCTTGAGTTAAAAAAAAACCATGTAAAATGAATCCTGATGCGTTCAGCTCTCCAGCTTCTCACTTCGCTTGCAGCGTTGAATGAGCAAATATAACAAACGTGAGGCGAGAATGTGATGCGTCCTTTTTTTCCATCGCTTCGGTTTAACAACACTTCTTCCCTTTTTTCCTTCTCTCTCGGTCTCTTTGGGAATTGATATGAACAGTGTCCTTTTCTCTCTCCCTCTCTCGTTCCGCTCGAAGCTGGCCTTGTTTCTTCACCCGCAGGACCATGTGGGTGAAGGCCATAAACATCTGGAGTGAGTCAATGGAGAAACGTCAGAAAAAAACTCCTTTCTTTAGCATATGAAAAAAAGAAGTTAAAAGGAAATGTATATTTTAGGCATTCAATTATTTAAGAGCTCACCTCTTCTACGTTAATATTCTCTTTCGCGCTCGTCTCAAACAACCTCACGCCGACAGATTCTCCAAAGCGCATTGCGTCTTGAGTCTCCACAAGCTTTTTTGTGGGATCATCATTTTTGTTTCCGACTGGAAGTGAACAGAAACACGAACAACAAAGATTAAAAAAAAAACATCTCGAGATGACAAAGAAAACCTATTTTTAAAGCACAGTAATTATGGGAAGTGAAGTGACCCAATAGTAGTTCCATTTCCCATTTCCATTTTCAGCAGTTTTTTTTAGACATTGAAGACAAACTGACCTAAGATTTTGCAGACGTTGTCGCAGTTCTGCGAGATCTCGTTTAACCACCTTTTAACGTTGACAAAGGACTCTGGGTTTGTGACGTCATAAACAATGATGACACCGTGAGTGTTGCGGTAATACCTAGAAATTCCCAGAAAGACATCTATCAACTTAAAGTTCCTTCAGATTGGGATATGGCAAAACGTATGAACGGAAATGGCTCACGTGGACGTGATGGTTCGGAATCGTTCCTGCCCTGCAGTATCCCAGATCTGAAGTTTGACTCTTTCTCCATCAATCTCTACAGTCCGGATTTTAAAGTCAACTCCGATAGTGGTTATGTAACTTCCTAATAGAAAGTAAAAGTTCAAATTTAAAAAATATATAAAAAAAGTTCATAATGAAAAGAAAATGGTGAAAGAAAACAGTCATCGCTTTCTTGAACATACAGAAAAAAGCTAAAATTAAATGAGGCAAAACTAAATCTAAACTTTTGAGGTCGAAAAATATTCTGCATCAAAATAAAAATTAAATTTGCAGTTGTATTACTTGCTTTGCGTTTTTGATTGAGTGGACAGAAAGATACAGAATTTGAACGCAAAGACTAATTAAATTTGTACGGGTTGAACAATATTCCGGACCAAGTTTTAAAAAGTTATGCAAAGAAATGTAACAAACTAGAAAATGTAGCATATTGTCTTTGCTATTGTAGTCCTAGCTTTGGGTTTACTTGAACGTGCATGTATGGATCAAACTCGATTGTCAATTTGATTCATGAGGTTTAACAAAATTCAACAAAATCTGCATTTCTATTCGAGTTTCGTTCGTTGTTCACAATCACATCGCAAGCACAACTGCAAAAACATTTCACTCTTTCCAAATTTGTCCAAAATATCAAACTTACCAGAGAACGAATTGTCTGCAAACCTCAGAAGCAAACTGCTTTTTCCAACATCTGAAACACGGAGAATTCTTATTATTCTCATCAGTAACACACACACTTTTGAACTGTAACTCCACTACACAGTCCACACACATGTTTCAGACATTCACACAGTTTAGATATAAGCTGGGTTGTTGGGAAAAAAAATAGGACTGAGAGAAAATAAAACCGGACATTGTAAAAATCCACCAGCTCAATTTTCTTGTAAAAAAAATTTAAATATTAAAAGTACTGACTGGAGTCTCCAATGATGAGAAGCTTGAAGAGATGATTGTAGTCTTTCGCTGCCATTCTTGTGTCCACGTGAAAATATTTTGACAGGCAGTTTGACGTGGACTTTACTTAAAGTGCTTGGATGTTCAGTGCAAATGATTGGGGCTGAAATGCTTGAAGCATTCTGATATTTACAGTTTTCCACTGAAACCTGGACTGAAGTGTCAGTAGCCACAGCTCGACTTGATGATCCACATCTAGCAACTCAACCAGTGGTTCTTCCTCACACAGTCATCAAGTTACTGCTCAGCCATTTCTTGTGCCCAGTTCTATACTGTGAAATTTACACGCTCACCTCGCCTTCCAGAGTAAACACTGGCGGAGTGTCCAGTTACACGTTTTATTCACTTGTCGTGTTTAAGCGTAATGAATATGAATCTGTTGTTTAATATTCATGTTTCGCTCTTCTCCTGGTCTTGATTTCTCAGATGGACGGCATCCTGGTCAGTAAATCCCAATATAGCGAAGGCTTCATCGCTCCTCGTCACTGATAGGCTGGATGGAGCGGTAAAATGAGAAGCATTGCGGGCTTCCTCAAATCCTAAGGTCGAAAACAAATACAAGTATTAATTACGCACTTGAATGTATGGCGTCTACATATACTAGAAAATGGAGTGAGTTAATGTACAAGTATTTTGAGGTATCAGTCAATTCAAACTCAAATTTTATTTGTCACATACAAATTATACGTGGTACACATGTAGTGAAATGTGTTTTTGGTTTCAGCATTTAAACATAGGGATGTGGGAGATACAACAAAATGTGGGAAATAAAACAATAAAAAGATAAAGAATAGAAATATGATAAAAACAACATATAAAATATAAAATATATTTTTCCAAATGTGCAAAGGGAAATACAATAAACATACAAAATTTCCAAGATAAAAATACAATTGAACTCGGTCCAATTGTCACGTTGATAGGCGAGCATCCAAATAATTGATTTATTCATCAGCCAATCAGATAATTATATGATCCCGTGACATCATTATTAAAAAGGTAAAGTGTTGCTCAGGAATGTGCGCGCACAAGATTTGGATAAAAAAAAATATATATATACTTTTGTGTTATAGATCCACACAACGCTTCAAGGTATTTTTCCATTTTCAAAAAAGCATTCATCAAAAAACATACGTGAAGACATTTTCTGAACTGAACTCTATTCCTGATTGTCACAGATGACAACAAAAGCCCAAGTTCCATCATTGCTGCCAGCATCTGTATTTTGTGACACATCCCGCTTAATTCTGGCCAACAGCTGTGTCGCTAAATTTAGCCTCTCTGCTCCTGAAGAGCAACGACTGGGTCCCGCTCACATTTGGACGGCACGTGTCAGCTGGACGCTTGGTTTGTGAAGGGAGGTCGTGTATGTTCCTGCACACAATCATGGGACAGAAACCACTCCAGCCCCTATTAAACCAGCGGCTCAGTCCAGTCTACTGCCCACAGTTTCCATGAAAACAGGAAGAGACTGTTCTTCCTGCGTTTCGCTTTACGAGAAAGGCGCAGGTTGGTCGTTAAAACGGCTTTTTGACGTGAGACGAATACTAATGTTTTTTTTTTTTTTTTTCGGGTACTTCAGGTTGTCATCGCGGGACTGCGGTGAAGTGGAAGTGACACACCTATAGCGTCACGTCTGCGCGTGATGATGATGGGCAAACGACCGCATTCCTGAGTAAAGCCGAGTCTAAAAGTGAAACTGCTCGGTGGAATTGCGTCAAAACTCGACGTAACTACTGTAACTACACGACAGCAAACCCATAAAGCTTGACACGCAAACGCTAATCACAGTCTAACGTGCGCCAGGGCGAACAAACGCGAGTTCCACGCCACAGACAGAGCGATCTAGATTACAACTTCCCTCGTTCCGTCTGGTTGAGCTTGTTTGTGGAACTCGTGTGTAATCCTGTAAACTCAACTCAACTCGAGGTGTTTTACTCCGCTCTGGGTCAGTGTGGGACGGCTAGGAAGGTTAGCTGCTTAACTAGCCGCCTTTGCTCGCCGAGATAACGCGGTCAAACTCGCGGACATCGCCGGAGAACAACTTACCCGAGACGCGCTGGACGTTTCTCGCGCCGTTGGGGAACGAGGAAGACGGAAGCAAGTTTCAAACAGGCGTCACGCTCGGTCGCGGTCAGCTGTGCGGGCTCCGGGAGTCCCGTGTGGGCCACTTTCGGACAGTGTCTGCGGCCGGAGGGATCAGATGAGGTCCGCCCATCTGAAGCCGCCACACCTGAATGTCGAGTCACTCTCATCCTCCTCATCTCGCGCCTCCTCTTCGCGGCACTCCTGTTGCTGTCGAGATTCTCTTCTCGCTTTTCTTGCATTTCTTCAAACGCACCAGACATTTTCGACTCAGTTGACAGCCAAACGTGGAAGGACTGCGTGTTAAAACGACAATAATTAACGTGTTTATCCTGTGGGGCAATACCAATATGTGCCAAAAGTATTTTCTTTCAAATATATAATTGTATTGTTTCATAACACAATTATGCCCAGAAACAATAAATCAATTGCGGTTAATTAGTTTACAATCAAATTTAAAACTTAGCATTGTTGAATAATAAAGTAGTTAAGTGAGATGTTTGGCATTACTAGACAAATGTTATATTTATAATTTAAAGAACTGGCAATAAAGATTTTAAATTCTGATTTTGAAAATAAAGGTCTAGTTAAACATGAAATATTTATTTTATATTGAAGCTATAATACAATGGAGTCATTGTATAACAAGAATACAATGCGTTTTCATTTTAACAAGAAACTGGAAAACTATCTTAACATTTATTTGATCCAAAATGTGAAATTCAGAGCGAAGACACTCACCCACTGCCCTCGCTTTTGTGACTTTTGCGCCATTGGGTTGTTCATCCGCATCAGACTTTTGCAATAGTGCTTTTACATGTCATTGTCTAGTTTTAATATTGTCCTGATTATTTTCCCACATGTGGTTTAACTACAAAAACTGATACATTTTTGTACTCATGTCGTTCTTTTTGTTTTGTTTACCATAGATTGATAGTTTTATATAACAGAAATGTATATGACGGTTAGTATATTTAAACACGTCATCATTCAAGTTTCAATGACACATTCAATTATACTGTATATTATGAGATACAAAAATGAATAAAAAACATTTTGAAAATACATCTTTAATTTTGCCCCCCCCAAAAAAAAAACAAAAAGAAATTACAACATGCTTGTTGTCCAAGACCTAAAACTCATTCAGAATTCAAACCATTAAAAGCTTGTTTATGTTTGATTAGAAAGACAAAGAAAAAGCTTTGTAGCTGAAGTTGGTGAACACGTCGATTTGATGACTGCTGCCCCCTACTGTCATCACCTGCAATTAAAAACAGTTTTAGACATTTATTACACCTGTACTGTACATTAAATTAAACCAAACCTACCCTATTTTCAGCATGTTTGAGGTTGAGACTCATTGTGTTGAGCGACGAAGGGGTGCAAGGAATCTGAGCTTTTACTGTCCCTCCATGTAAACAATGGGAAACATATGGACCATCACCCACCGAAAAGATCTAAAGACGTCAACAGAAACACAATTGAATGAACATTCGTAGATGCTAGGTCTGATCGTATTCTTACCAGGTCCTGATGAAAGACCACTTCCCTCTGACAGCCCGGCAACGAGAAGACAGAAGTAGGAGACATGGAACGTAGGTGCCATAAAGACAGTGACGGACCTCCACCACAGAGCTAGAAAGAAAACAGACGCGTCATCACAATAGGGGCATTATGGCTTCTCGACATGGAGGAACATTCCAGAAACGCCGCAGACCATCACAATCATGATGGTGACAGAGGCATTTGAAAACAGGCCTGTCGAAACACACTGAAGAATCTAAACAAATAAGACGAGATAAACAAGATAAGACAATCGCGTCATTGTCTTAATCCAACTCACCATCCAATCAGAGTCCGAAGCGAGACAGCTGATCCACTTCCCAAACTGGGGTCGTGCACATTCCTGGCCCACCATTCCAGAATAAATCACAAACCTATAGAACACGGGACTTCATGCCACATTCGGTCTTACCTTATATTTATACACTTCGATAACATGAACTGGGCGATTTGTTCGTGAGTCTGAGGGAATAAATAAATATATATTCATCATCTTCTCTTCATATTTTACACATGAGAAGCATGACACAAACCCCATATCCTCACAGCCCCGTCCTCTCCGCCAGACAGAATCTCTCCTTCTCTTTCTTTGAAGGAAAGGCAGTGGATGTAATCCGTGTGACCCTTCAGCACGCCCTGCCAAGAGGTCAGGGGTCAGAAACACATGGACCACTAGACTTGAAGCTCTAAAAATAGCTCATTGTATTATTACTTCATTAAGACCCAGAACACCATCAACTATTCGTATTAAAAATCTATTTAAAAAACATGACACCATATTAGATAATAAATAATAAATGTAAAAAAAAAAAAAAAAAGGTAAAATGAGCTGTAGGTACTAAATGATATTTCTCACTAAATTGTTAACACTTTATATTAATCTCTAAAATGTGTCTCAAAATGTTTATTTATATAGTTAATGTATTTAGATATTGATTTCAAAGCCCTGCAAATAGTCATCCACCAATTCCAGTCGCTGGGATTGGTTCCAGCTCCCGGTGACCCCAAAATGGAATAAGAGAAAATGAACGACTAGATAGATTTATTTTCTCTTTTTTTAACCATTGTTCCCTTCATGTCACTGCACACAATCCCCTTCTAACCTTGAAAAATCCCGTCTCCATGTCCATGACGTGAATGTTGTTGTCGCCCCCTCCAACAACTAGACTATTGTCCTAAAGATGTAGACATCATTAAAAGACAAAACTTGTTAAAATACATAAAAAATACTAACTTTTCATTCTTTTTTTTTACAAAATGTAAATGATGTCAATAAACAAACCTTTGAATTAATTATCATTGTGTTGATCTCTGGAATCTCAAGACTGGTTCTGTGTGAAATTATGAATGAGAAAATATTGATTACAGAAATATTAAGCAAAATAAACAGATCAATTAAATGATGATCTAAATATAATATTTATAAGGAAATGGGCAGTGAGAGAATCTTACTCATAACTGGGTTTCCTTGTCCATGCAGGTTTTGTATTCTGTGCCAACGAAAACACATAATAATTCAGTACAATTCTATACAAAAAGGCCTAAATGAATCAGTTTGAACAAATCAAAACGGAATGTACTTTTTTAATGAGTTCGGCCCAATTCCAAGCACTGATCTCCCCATTCCCAGCACTCAGGAGGTGAGAATCCGTGGAGAGAAGAGAAAACACTGGACCATCATGAGCTGCCCAACACAAACAACAACTTTAAAACTCAAAACGAACGCAATTGTCTCAGAAAATCGCGTGTTTGTTTGGAACCGAGTCGGATCGAACCTGTGAAGAGAAGAACCGGCTTCCGATGTTCCTCCGATGCGTCTGGACTCAGTGCAGCCGACAGACTGTAAACCCCGGAGTTTAAACATCTGGGTCTCAAACCCCATATTTATCAAATATGTAGTTTAAAGTCTTACCTGAATACCGCGATCTCGCCGTAGTTGTTTCCCGCGGCAAGGTAACGACCGCACGGGGAGAAACTCTGGGAAAACACGGACATGTGCAGGAGCTGGAAAGAGACGACCACACGTCACAAAACATATCCTATATCTGAATATTAAATTAAACGAGACTTTGAATTTATAAGCCGACGCTCTAAATCGTGGCGGCATATTTGATGCAATGGGCTGAAAGCAGGTTGATTGTTTTCTGTGGCTTAAGGACTTCAACTGAGGGATTTGTACAAATCTGAAAGTCATTTACCTCCACGGGACCCATTTTCCAAAAGATTAGTACTTCTGCTTTTTGTAAATGTAAAAATAATGAAAGCACTTCAACACATTGTCCCGTAACTAGCCGCGCACCACGTCGCATACATATGACGTTACCACTGACGCGCCCACTAAGGCGCGCGCTAAACCAGTCATGTGATTACATTATCAATAATGCTCGGGTACTGTACTTCATTTGAATAACTCAACTTGAATTGCTGCCTTTGTAGTCCTAGTGTTATACATCCTGACAGAACAGCGCAGACATTAAAATGCCGTAGCAAAATTGCCGTAATGTTGCATGAACGAATTCCCAACGATAAGATTTATCTGGGTTAATTATTTGATTAAAAAAAAAAGGCCAAACAAAGAGGTTCTACTGCCATTTTATTATTCAAAATTACTTGCACAAACAAACAAAAAATAACCTCCAAAACAACAGACTTTGCCACCTTACACGGGAGGAAAAGTTTCTTTCACAACATTACACACGTCCATTTACATTCTGAAATATAGTAGCAACAGGAAATCAAGTGATACTGCGCTTATGTGTAAAAAAGCATCAGTTGGCACGAAGCTCTGTTTCAAGCTTCAGCATCTCAGCCTGGCTCCTCCAAACCATTAAATACAAAGTAAAAACTCCTTGGATTTAAGACAAGATGCCATCGGATTGATTTTATTCTATAACAACATCACAGGAAACACTGTTCATCCAAGTTATGCCGTGGCATCTGTGTCCATTTAAAACTAAAACGACAGCTCATAAGGGGACAAACGAGAAACGCCGGGAAATAATTAGCCCTGAAATTCACATTATTTCCTCCGACGACTGTCTGGAGATCTGCTTCTGGACTTCCTGTTTGCTCTGCTGGAATAAAACAAAGAGCAAAAAAACGTTAAAAATATTGGCAGTAAAAAGAACAAGTGATGGATGAAATGGTGATTGTGCCTGACCGTCGAGGAGGAGACGGAGCAGGCCGGCGATGTCTAGCTGGAGGAGAGTAACTGAGGGACCTGGAATCTCTCAGAGAATCTGCCGGAACTCTCTTGCGATGAGGTGGGCTGCGAAAAACAATTGCAAATAAATAACAACAAATAAACAGATGACAAAAGGTCCGATGTGTGTTAGCAACAATGAAGGAATCAAAACAAAACTTGTACCTTTTCTTCTGAGCTTGCTCCCGTTCAGATGACGATGAAGAAGCTCGTCTGTTTACAATTTTGCCTGGATTTACACTTGACGCATCAACTCTGAAAATACAAAACAAAGCAACTTATTTCAAACAGACAAAGAGGGAACTACAGTCCATCACACCCTGGACTCAAATTCCATCGGTTAAATAATAAAAACAAGTGTTTCCACTAGGAAGCTCCTAATTTGATTTTCAGATATTATTTGATATTTATATTACAGATATATTTGATTTTATATATGTGGCCATCAGAAGCCAATATCATAAAAATATTTTTTTAATAAGCATTCCATAAAGCATCAGATTCCCAGAAGTGATGCCGCATGACATCTAAAACATGGTGTGGAATGTTACTGGTGTATTTACCGTCCACCTAAACTCACCGCTTGCTTTTCTCTTCTTTTTCAGAGTCTGAGCTGTCTGAGGATGAATCGGAGGATGACGAGGAGGAGGAGGATGAGGAGGAGGATGAAGAGCTCGAGCTGCTTGGCTTTGGTTTCTCTTGCTGTCCGTTCACGGCCGGTTTCCCTCTTCCTGACGTCTCAGATGGGATTTGTCGTCGATCGTGTCCAGGAGGAGGAGACGGATCTCGCAGCCGTGGACCTGAGGCAGTCCTGCTCTGTGATTGGTTGGTGGTGGGAGACCTAGAAGGTTCCGAGTGTTCGTGGTGGCGAGGACAGTGAGTCTGAGTAGAAGGGCGGCGGCTCTCGTGGGGAGGGGGTTCAAAGCGCTCTCTCATTCGCTCTTTCTCAGTGGGCGGGGCTTCTTTGGCCTGTCGTTGAGGGGAGGGCGAAGATGAGGAGGACGAGCTGGAGGAAGAGGAAGAGCGCTGCGGCTTGGATCTCTGCTCTCGCTCTTTTACTGGTTCAGACGGCCTCCCTCGCTCTCGCATTCTCCTCCTCTCCTCCTCCCGTTCTCGCTCCCTAGATAGTGAGCGACTGCTTCTGCGTCTGCGTGGTGGTGAAGGAGAGCGACGAGACCTAAACAACAACAACAGTTTCTGTTATGAACTTATCATATTTGATGATGTTAATCAGATAATAATGACTAGCAATCTCTGGATCAGATGATGCACAACATGTGCTGAGATGCTTCACCAAACTTAGATTGACACAATGTGTGAAAAAGAAAGCACTTCTTCTAAAAATCACTAAAAATCATAGTGTTGATGAGATGCTTCATCTTAGATCAACGCAGTGTGTGAAAAACAAAGCACCTCTGCATTTTATTTACATTTTATTTTCCGTTACATGAGGAAATACAAGCAATTTTTACTTTTCTCAATCGCCTTCTGCTTGATAAAAGCTAAATGACAAACAAACCAGACCTCTGATTTTTAGTCTAGGAATTGACATCATCTTTCATTTTAGCAAATTGGACATCAGACCTCAAAATGTTTAAATGAATATTCCAGAATGCATAAGATTTCAGGCAGATTACAGTGAGACAGATGTGTGAGAGCATAAGAGTGGACACGTTCTGATTATCTTCCCGTCTGTGTGTGTGTGTGTGTGTGTGTGAGCATGTATAGAAGTGTTTGTGAAACTTTGTGTTTTGTGTGGGAGAGAACAAACTGAAAAAACATTAATTAAACAACCCAAATCAGGAGCCCAAAAACATGCGGAAGAAGAAGAGTAAACACCATCCATGTCTTAATCTCACCGTCTAACAGCAGATCGACTAACCTGAATGGCGGACTGGGTCTGCGGGGGCTTCTGGACCTGCTGCTGCGTGTCCTCCTCTCCCGTGAGCGCTCTCTCTCGCCTGGTCTTGTTCTGAATCGGTCGCTTTCTCGTTCTCGGGGTCGTTCTCGGCGTGGCGGTGAGAACCTCCTGGCTCCTCGTCTCGGGCTGGGGGATGGCGAGCGCTGGGGGTCCTGGTACTGTCGTGGTGGCGTGCGCTTCGGTGAGACCCTGACCTTCCTGGTGTCATCTCTCCTCCGCTCCTTCACTCTCCCCGGTGAAGACTCCAGCTGGGATGGGGAGTAGCGCTCTCTGCTCCGGGCATCAGCTTTAGGCGGGTAGACGTCTGGAGGAGAGCTGGAGGTCTGGGTGGGACTGTACCGTTCTCCTCCGCGTTCTGGGCCGGGCCTGCGCTCCCTCTCCACATCCTGTCTGCGCTCTTTGCTTTGGGCTTCGTGGGGAGAGAAGCGTCTGGCTGGGGGTTGCGTCTTCCTGGCTTGAGCGCTCTCCACATCACTTTGGGTTTTCTTCACGTGATGCCCCATCTGATCCACAACAGCCTGAGGAACCGACTTAACAGAACGCAGCATCTTTTGGGCTTCGTCATCGGAGCTGGCGGAGGACGAGGAAGAGGATGAAGAAGAGGACGATGATGAAGAGGAGGATGATGATGATGAATCACTGTCGCTATCACTGCTGTCGCTGCTGCTATCACTGCTGCCATCACCGCTAGCTTTGCCCTTCTTCTTGGCTTTTTCCTTCTCGGTCGGTTTCTTGATTCTTGATTGCTCACCGTTTCTATCCATCGCGTTTTCTCTGTCTCTTTTATCTGCATGCGTCTCCATTTCACATCTCCTGGCGCCGTGTGTGTCCTCGGCCTGAGATCGACTCTCCGACTGGAACACTTCTCTCCTTTTATCACCGAGATGGCTCCTCTCTTTTTCTCGCTCACTCTCTCTGGCTTTCATCCGGGCTTCTTCTCTCATGACCTCCTCTCGTCTTCTCTCCCGTTCTCTCTGCTCTTCCTGTTCCTTCTCCAGTTCACGATCTCGATCTCTTTGCCTTCCACTGGAGAGCGGGGAACGCCTGACAGGAGAACTAGATCTCTCTCTTTCTTTGCCTTTATAACTCACCTGCACAACCTTTCTACTGTTGGTCTTTGGGGAAGATGGTCTCTCCTTCGCCCTGTCTCTCCCAACATGGTCTTTGTTAAGAGATGGGGACGGAGATGAAGAGGAATCACGTTTCCTTGGATCTTTTTCACTTCTCCGGTTCCTGTCCACACTGCGTCTCCGGACCTGCTGCGGTTTAGGAGAAGGAGAGCGAGACAAGGAACTCTGTCTTTGTTTCTGAGGTGGTTTGTGTCTCTCTTCGCTCGGTCTTCGTCTGTCTCGTGGCTGTTTCGGTGGTGGAGACTGTGACGAGGAGTCATGTCTTCTCCCCTGGACCGGTTTAGCTCTCTGCTCTTCACTTCGTGGCTGTCTGTCCCGTTGCTGCTTTTTCGGAGGTGATGGTGATGAAGAGTCATGACGTCTGTTCTGGGATTTGTTCTGAGTTTGCTCCCTTTCCTTTTCTCGGTTCTGATGCCTACTGCTGGGCTTGAGGCTTTGCGGAGACTTCTAAAAGCAGAACAAAAGTAGATGTTGAAAGTTATTTAGCCAATTCTTTCCGTTTTTGGGGGAGGAAAGAACAAACCTGTCTAGTTTCCATCCTCTTCGGTCTTTCTTCACTATGGCCGCACTGACCTCGGTCAGGTGATCTTCCTTTTCTCCTCTCGTCTAGACGCGATTCAGATTTATTCAGTAGTTTTTGGCGCTGAGGTGATTGACTGAAAAGCCAAAAAAGAAATGAAATGTATAAATAAAAATATCCACATAACACTTGCACAGAAATAGATTAACACTTCAAAAGAGTAAAATAAAAAACAGATAGTAAAGCGTGCAGATGGTTACCTGCGATCAGGACTGGAGGACACAGCCTGCTGTCTGCGGCTCTTTTTAGGAGGTTGATTCTCACCGTCACTCCTCTTCCTCTTTCTTCTTGATTCTTTTTCACCAGAAGAGCTGATTTATACAAAAGAAGGTGGTTTTAGACTTCAATGGATACAAACTAATATGTACACCTATGATTAAAATAATTTAAACAGCATTTACCTATCAGAGTCACTCTTCGCCGATTGATCCCTTAAACAAACAGAAAAATATTCTTGAATCGATTGTTTGAAGGCAACTTAGAAAACGCCTATTGATTTACAGTATTCCAAATTCTAAACGCTACAATATAAAAAATGAATTGTGATTTTTACCTCTTCTTTTTCTTCTTCTTGTCCTTTTTCTTTTCTCTACGAGGGGATGGAGAAGGGCTCTCAGAGCTGAAAGAAAAAAACAAAGCATTCAAAGCATCATTCTGACTTACAGTTGTCATTCACATGGCTTACCTTTCTCTAGCTTTGTTTTTCTTTTTCTTCTTCTTTTTGCTTTTCTTTTGTTCGGTGGAGGAATCAGAATCAACAATTATTCTGAAATGAAAACTCAAGTTAAGTGACAAATCAAGTTACTGAGGCAAACAAACCCCCCAATACAAGAAATGTTTGCGATTCCTAATTCCGTTTACTCACTGGTAGTTCAACTGCTGCTGTTTCTCTCTCTCCACTCGCTCCTGCTCCTTCTTCTCCTTCTCACGCTCTTTCCGGTCAGGGTGGAAGGATGAACCGTCAACGTAGTCCGCGCTGATGCCGAACGCCTCTCGCAGACGGTCGTTCTTTTGCTGGTTAGCAGCAGCCAGAGCGTGAGTTTCAGTAACTCTGTAAGACATTACACATTAATTTAACAATGCAAGGACACATTCGGAATAATAAAGCATTTTTGTGAATATATTTATGTGAACTAATCTAAAAACAAACACAGCAAATACGTACACTTGCTTCTCTGTCGAGGAAGGTGGTGGTTCTTCTTGTTCTTGCAGCATCAAACGAAAAGCACTGACTTTATCCTCGATCTCCTCTGCAGAGTATCTGGAAGACAGGACGGACTGGATTAGAACTGCGTGTTACAGAATAAAAATGATAATCTCAATCAATTTATCAAAGTGGTAATAGTGAAACCATCTCTTCATTATTGTCATCAAACTTTACAGCCACAAACAGTCACTACAGTTATAATCCAACACTGAAAATGTTAAATAATCACATGGATAATCTGAAAGAATCTCATGGATAATCTGAAAGAATAAACCCATGTTTAAAAGAATCACATCAGACAATTTACCAAGTCTGGGTCACATCTTATACAATGATGAAAGAAAAACCATTAAAAAAAATGAAAGGAATCTTTGCTGTCTTCTCTCACCCCTGCTGCTCCATCATGTCCTGCAGCTCAGCACATTTTACTTCCCGTTGCCTTTTCCTCTGGTGATCCAGGATCTCAGCGTTGGGTTGTCTGTTCAGCTGGCTCTCCAGCCTCTCTCTGTCCTTCTCATCCCTCTCTCCTCCACGCTCGTCTCGGGTTCTCTTAGCACGGATGCTGGACAGGTTCCGCTGCACGTAGCCGTTGGTGCCGCTGCCTCGCGGTGTGGTCAGTCCAATGCCGTTATACATGTCTGCTCTGAAATGATCAAATAAACAAGATTCAGAAGACACCTTTCAAATATAAACGATACAGTCCCTATTGGCCTTGTTGACAAACTCAATCACTTTTCCCCCCTTAATGTAATAAATTGACACTGACAATCTGTTTGTTGATCAGACACATACGTGCACTGATCTCTGTGATGTAACCTTCTTTACTATAACATGTAAACAAACACGAATGAATGAATGAACTGTGACGCAATTCTTTGATTTCAGTTCACAAATTAATCCGGACTTCTCCCACTACTTCTTTTGAAGGTCTTTTTGTCAAGTTTCACACAAAATTAGATACTAAATGCGATGTACAATTGTAGACATGACGTCAAAAATACGATGTCCTGATTTGCGCGCGCGACTCTTTTTATACAAACTAGTTTTTTGTCTCTTGATGTAATTGTCTATAAAGCTCATTTACAGAAATAGACATACTTTTTGCCCCAAATAGCATCACTGTTAAAAGTCTCACCGACATGTTCTCTAGACGGGAAAGACACGCGGACTTCTATATGAAAGCCTGTAGATTACACAGGCCCAGGCCTCCGCAATGCTAACGGCTAACCGCGCACTTTTCTTGATTCTCCGACCTTTTTGTATTCCGTGTAACAAAAGATAAACACCGCAAACACGCATCCAGATAAACCACACTTCAATGGTAACATGTGATTGTAGTGCGTTAACTTCGTCAGTGATGCTAACTCGCTAACAAGTAAAGGTGTATGACCAACGCGTGCTCTACGTACCTCTGCTTCCCCGCTCAGGAATGGATAAAAATGAAAACCGTCACTGGGAAAAGACCCAGAATCTGTTACAAATGTATCTAAAACAATCAGTCAAGTTATCTCCAATAACGTCTGGAAAATGACGATGTGCGCAATATTGTCCAGGAGGAACAGAGAGGGTTCACCTCAACGTCATCATCGGGAGCTCGCGATAATGGCCGGATAATGCTTTAAAACTCAAATTCCCACAATCCTCTTCGACATCGCTTGACCAATTAACGGACGTCATTCGGCTTTGTGGTGCGTTATCGCCGCCATCTGTCCCGGAGTGCAAGTAATGTTACCGTATGTATTTCTTTATTATATTAACAGATTAGTATTGCTATGTATATAACTGATTAAGTGTAAAACCTATATTTTCGATAATCCGTATACCTCCTGATGAAACTGCCACGAGTTTGCTTTAATCCTTTATTATGTGCAAGCATGATTGATGTCCATTGATTATGAATTACAGCAGAAAAAAATTACCGTAAAATAAACAGCGATCTGAGTTACAGGCTAAACAAAAGCAATGTACATCAACCTGAAAATAATTTAGCTCTGGTTCTCCCCAGGTTCCAGTCCCTGACTGAAGGAATATTCTGCTTTATGGTGCATGATCAGCAAGTTGTTGGCAAAGTAAAAGCTGTCTGATCGAGTCTGGAAAGGATGGGCGATCATCTCCTCAACTGAAAAACACCACACACCTGAAGTCTTGCCGATGTCTGATCAGATTAGCGGGCGCCATGTACCGTTATTTCCACTCACTTGTGTGTGAATCCAGGTCTGGCAAGCAGTAGATGTGTTCACACGTGTTCCTGCTGTGTGGAATACAGAAGCCGATCTCGAAGTCGAAGGTCTTGAGCGGTAGATCTCTGAAGTAATGCTTCTCTATCAGACGAAACTTGTTCACCGCCTTTCCACCGACTGTAAATTCAAGACTGTAGAGAAGACGGTTCATCTGTCACAATTAATTCATCTATACATAGTGAAAGGTTAAATTAAAAATAGGGATAAAGACATGACATACGTTGCTCCAATCTCCTTCAGGTTAAGAAACACGGGACTAAAGTGATACTGAATGAATCGGCCGGTATCCAGATCTATGACATCATTAATTTCTGAGAGAGAGAGAGAGAGAGAGAGAGAGAGGAGAGGAGAGAGAAGAGGAGAGCGAGAGGAGAGGGGTGAGGACGGAGGAGGGAGCGAGGATGAGAGAGAGAGAGAGAGAGAGAGATGAGAGAGACGAGAGAGAGAGAGAGAGGAGAGGAGAGAGAGAGAGACGAGAGGAGAGAGAGAGAAAGAAAGAAAGGAGAACACAACAAAAGCTAACTTTATATAGAATATATGCAGTTTTACATTTCCCCACATTTTTTTCAGGCCGACAATTATTTAGCGCCAAACCATTATGTACACGGTTCGTAAAAAAACAAAGAAAAAGACAAACCTGTTGGACATTGTCTTTTTAAATCTACAAGAACGGATCCACTTCCCAAGTCTCTTATTTTGAAGCGGGAAAACCTAATGTTGTAGACGTTGTCTTCTGGCGAACACAGATAATCTACACGCAATTTAAGAAAACATATTACATTTGGACAATATTGGTAATACACGCGCGCACGCACACACACACACACACACACACACACACACACATCTCATGTGGTCATCTTTTCCTCACCGTCCGTATATCTTGGCAGGTGGAGGACACACTGAGGAGTCACAGGGTCACCAGGCTTCCAGTCCAGCATCAGTTCATCTTCAGCTCTGGTGAAGCTGCTCCAGTTCTCCATGTCCCTCAGATCCTCCTCCATCAACTTGTCCTCTTCTACCCCTTCACTTTCATCCTCCCTTTCTGAGCACATGTCCTCACTCTGCACTTCTTTGCTTCCTTCACCATCCATTTATACGATAGGAACTTTCTCCTTGAATTTTTCTGCTACACGTCTGCGATTTACGCTCAGCTCTTCTCTCATGTCTCGGTGACTCAGACAGATTAAGGCTCAATCTCAAACCGCTAATCCAAGCCAATCCTCAATTAAACACAGACTGCAACTGCGACATCGAAAGGGCGTAAAAAGGAGAGTTTCAAAGTTCTATAAAAGAAATGATTAATGCACAATTAAAAGAACAATTAGTTACACTAAAAAAAATCCTCTAAATTTACTTGAATATTTTACAGCAAAATACAGTTTTATTGGATTCACAGCAAGTTACAGTGTTTTGTATTTGTTGATTTTATTACACGGAGAATTAATAGAAAATCTTTAACTTAATTATTGTGTGTGTTGATTAAAGGTATAAAAAAAAACAGTCATCTTCTACCGCTTCATCCTTTACAGGGTCGCGGGGAGCTGGCGCCTATCTCAGCGTCTTAGGGCCGGAGGCGGGATACACACTCTGGATTGGTGGCCAACCATTCGCAGAGCGGGACACACAGACAAACACATTCACACACTCACTCATACCTATGTGGTCAATTTTCCAATTCCAATTAGCCTGAAGCGCATGTTTTCCGGCCGGCCTTGAACTCACACCTCAAGTGTCAAACGGAACCATCTTGCTGTGAGGCGACAGCGCTAACCACAGCGCTAAAAACACATTGCGGTAAATTATTTACAGTATTGCTGTAAAAGTATTGGATTTATGGCAAGTTACTGTTTTTTTTTTTCAATCAAGGGAAATCAAGGGAAAATGATGAACTTGAGTATTGCATGATGGATAATAAAAAGTGTTATTGTGAATTATGTACAGTATTGCTTTAAAACTATTGCATTTACGGCAAGGTACTGTTACGGTAAAATAAATATTTAAAACAATTGACTTCAAATAAAGCAGTGAGATGAATCTAATTGTTGTCAGTGTCAGCAGGATGTGCAAGCGCCTTTTTGTCGTTGGTTTTATTTTCATCGCAGCAGTATTAGACTCGAGGCGGAGCTACCAAACCACTTCCTGTTCTACCCCAGCTCTTTGCTTCATCTTTCTGTTGTCATGGTGATGAAACCGTCACTTCCTCACATCGGTGCAAATCTGAGCTTAGACACAGAAGTATCCCAGAATGCATTACTACGCAAACAACGCTGAAGGAACCAGGAAAAGACGAAGTTTAAAGTTCGGAATCTCAGGTACAGTCTTTTTGTTTCTACCAATGAGAAGGTTTTATTTAGTTGTTATTTGTTTTTTGTTAATTCACACAAGACTGGATTTAGTGATGCGTTTGTGTGGACTAAATTATTTCTTGTCAGAGAAATATTGCGCGTGTGAGTTTGCATAATATTAACCCTACTAGCAGCCCTCAAGGCCGTGCTTTTATTTTGTTTCTTAAGTGAATTGAATTTGAGAAGTTAAACAACTAAAACGGTTGTTAAAAAAGGGTGATAGCTCATTTATTTACACTTGTGTAGCCTCAGATGTTAAATCAGTCCGTATTGTTTTAAATGCAACTGTGTCCATAGCTTTTAGAACTTATAAAAATGTAACTTATAACTGTAATAACTGGATTTTGAACTTGTATTACAATAACTTATTGAAACAACTATATATGAAAAATACATTCCATATGTTGGTCTGTTAACTTACACAGTGAATACAAAGCGTTTAATAATCCTCACAACAACATATTGAACTTCTAAAATTGAAACTGATAGAAACTAGAAAAATATATACATACATTTTTTTTCAGGTATTTTGTTTGTTCGTATATACGTATATATAAATGTGATATAAACAAAAACGCACGCACATATTTAATATATATATATATTATAATATATATATACACGTTTTTGGATATTTGATTTTTGGTATATTTATGTGCTCTTTTGCATTTTTACAGAAACACAATGGAGCCAGTAGTTTATTCCATCACTGTTTGCTTCACACACTTCCTCTTCGTCTCAGCTCTTCACACACTTCCTTCACGCATCTCGAGTGACGAGAACCAGACGACTGAAATGACTGGGACCAGCACAGAACCAGAACAAACAACCTCAGCATCTCCGTCACATCCAGACGCCGAGGAACGACAAACACACTCGTGGTTTCCTCCAGCCAGTGATCTCATGATCAGCACAAATCCCACCAATCACACGACGGCTTCGCCTACACACAATAATAACACAACAGGAAGTGTGTCAAATGCGACAGAAACCGCACACACTCTTTCAGACCAGCACACACCATCACAGCCTTTCGTAACGTCCCCTGTTTCCAGGAAGGGTGGAAATGAAGACACGGACGCCGGAAATGAAGAAACAGCCTCCACCCTGACAACCCTTGTGAGCTTAGAAGAAAGACCAAGAGGAAAGAAAAGAAAAGAGGGAAGTTACACCTTCACAACGGACAGACAAAGAGAGGAACGCTACACAACAGCAAATGCAGAAGAATCTTCCACCTGGAACCTGAGGCTCTTCCAGACTTTTCTACACGACATCGGGACAACACGCCAAGCAACGTCCATCCTCGCCTCAGGTGAAGAGACGACAAACCAGGGATGGGAACACCAGACTAGCACGACACATCCCACTCAGAATCCCACAACTACACAGACCGACACATCAAAAACCAGCTCGGCACACACACAAAACCAGAACCAAACTGGCCCAGATTCCCAGAACATCACTGACATCTCCACCAGTCATCCAGCAAACATATCCCACACGGAAAAGTGTTCCAACAAGGACCGGGTGGTGTGCTTCATCACCTCGTGGACCCTCGCAATGATCGCCGCTGTGTTCCTGGGAATCTCCATTTTCCTGTGGGTCCGTCTCTCCACCTTAAAAAAGGAGAAGAGGAGAAAGAGGGAGGGAGGAGGTGCGAGGAAACGAGACTACAAGAATGAAAGTCTGTGGGCAGATCCTGAGGAGTCTGTGGAGGAGAGAGTGGAATTCTGGTACATCCATGGATCCGTACTGGATCCCGGCCGGAAAGATAAAAATGGGAAGAGGAAGGAGAAGCGTAAAAGGCACCGAGAAGAGAGTGATGAGGAGAACTTGTGGCCTACAGTGACTGCGGATGAAATAGAAATGTGGTACGCAGAAAGACAAATTAAAAGTCCCTTAGAGAGAAACTGCTAGTGCAACAATACTGTCCTGAGGAGATAAAGCCTTGGCTGATGTGAAGACCTGACTGTAGAAAGATAAGCAGGTTTTCCCTTTTTAGACTTATTTAGACTTATATACTGGAACTGAAGATGTTTGGCACGTGTGTAAATATCCTGCTGTATTTGAGATGTACAGATTTATTTTTTTACTTTGTATTGTGTACAGGTCGATGGGTTTATGAAGCGTTGGTTGGTTACTTAATATTTATGCGTGATGGAAAAACACACAGGTTGCTTGGAACCAGCAGTGACTTGTCAAAGTAAAATTCCACAGATGAAAGTTCCAGATTACACGTTGTTTTATGAAAAAGCGTTTGTTGTGTGTGTTAAAGCGTGTACAGATGATTTTCACACCTTTGTGATGCAACGAATAAGGCCTTAACAGACTGGAAGAAAAGAACATTCATGTGAAGACTAACGGTTACACGTGCTTTTGTAATTGTGGCATAAACAGTTTTTGTCATTTGTCACACACACACACACAGCATTTTCTGCAGGTCGGATATAGGCATTCTTATTATTATCGTGTCATATTATCTCATAGTGTAAAATACAGTTGTATAAAAACAGTAAAGAAAAAAAAACAGTAAAAGTTAGAATTCACAAAACATGTGAATATCAAATGCAAAGAGGCATTACACGCGTCTCCATTGTTTGTTTGTTGCGTTTCCAAACGTGAATAAGCATCAGATGCACAGAAACCATCTCAACCAGCAGCAGGTTTCACACGTCGCTCGCATGTCAGCACCTCGACCCTGACGTCACTCACGCGTTTGTTTTGGGCGCGAAGTGACAAGCCGCAAACGGTCAGTGTTTTCGTTCTCGGAAACGCCGATAATAATAATTCGCTCTTCTTGCAGCGCGACTAATCTCTGAGCTGCAGCTTTTCTCAGGCAGATGCGATCAGATGCGAGGGAGGAGAAAGAAGAAGAAGAAGAAGAAGCGTGAGAGGAGAGGAAGAGGAGCTGACAGGATATAGGTGTGAACTAGTCGTGAGTGTAAAAGTTCACACGTGCAGTTCGCTGGTGATAGTCGGAGTCGCGGGGCGTTTGCTCGGGTGGTAAGTGCAAATACTCGCTTATTTCAGGGTTCTATTTGAAAAGATTAACGGTGAAAGCAGAAATGTACGAGACAACGACGGCAACAAACCGTTTTACCTCACGAAAGGAAATACAAATATGCGGAAAGTACCATGTTTTAGTATTTACACCAATGTAAAATGTAAAACCGATGTAAAATGGAGTGTCAATAGTGGCTCAGACGCACACTGTAAAATTGAAATGTAAATTCATTAGAATAAAGTAAAATATCCTTTCTAAAATATCCTAGCAACCAACGGTTGTGTTCAAATGTGTACACACACTATTCTTTAAAATGTATATTGCGTAATACAAAATTGTTTGTAATGCAAAGTGGATTCATACTTGTATAAACTTTTAAAACTTTACTGTCATAGGAAAGAAAATATATTTTATCAACTGGTTTAAAAGGATAGTCACTAACACAAGTTCTATGAAAAAATATTATGCAGAACACAAAGATTTTTTATCTGATTAATAGGTTTAATTTTTTTGATTATGTTATATAAATATTCTTTGTGTCCGTTTATTTTTTCCAACTGGTATGATCATCATGAGTCACTGATTAAAGTTCTATGAAAAATATAACGCAAAACACACACGAGTAAAATACTGTTCGAACCCAGGACTTGTCTCACAGAAAACAAGTTTAATCATTCAGTCTTTGCACAATTTTTAGACGAACCACAGTGACAACTGTGTTCTCTTTCTTTCTTTATCACATGCTCAAACAGCTGAAAAGGTCTGATCTCTCGTGCTCCACAAAAAGCGAAAAAGAGGAAGAACAGCATTTGTGCACGCAGCATTTTCCTGCCCAGATGAATAAACCTGCAGACCAGCCACGGCTCAAAGAAAACGTGTTTGATGGAACCTCAGACGTGGATCTTTAACAAATAAATATTACGCTCTTATGATCAAGACATTTACTTGAGGGACACCAAAGACTGGGCCTGACCACCAGAAGAGCCTCACGTTCCCCCAACATGAGCATCACGAGGACCGCTCAGTGCGGTTTCCTATCGTTTCTTGCTCTCACGTCTTGTTTCCTGCTCGTCCACACACAGGAGTCACCTCTCGATGACTTGCACACCACAGGGGAACCATTTCATCATGTAGAATCCTCAAGCTCAAAAAGCTCCAGCGAAGCTCCAAATACTCCCACAGCTGAGCTAGAAACACAACCAGCTCAAACCACCTTAAAACCAGCCGAAACCACCTTAAATCTTCACACGGAATCACCCGAGAACCCGACACCCTCTGCGTCAACGGTGAAGACTATTCAAACCACTCCAGAAGATGTTCCAGAAAGCACAAGCTTGAGAGAAACCAGCCCAGTAGCTACTACAGCGACTTCTGGAATCCCCTCAGACTTCACCACACGTCAGTCTGAAACCACATCTTCTGAAGGCCTGGTCACTTCTGCGTGGACCGTGTCAACAGAACACATGACCACATCAGAACACATGACCACAAAAGCCACCAATCCTCCAACCACAACTTCTCAAGCTCAGACGACTGAGAGATCCACCACGGCCAGTCCCGAGGACACAACCACCATCCAAGTCTCCACACAAACCTCCAGAGAAACCTTCACAACTCAAGTCACCACCTCAAAATTCCACCAAAGCACGTCTGAGGAACCTAAAACCAGGCAAGAAGAAATCTTCACCTCCACCTCCAGAACCAACGTCACACACAGTGCAGTCGTGATCGAAGATAAAGCCACCGTGCAGATGGGTTGGTTATCCATTGTTGTCCTGCTTATCGTCATCATCATTGCGTCCTGCTTAGCCGTTATACTATTTATCCGGCGAAGACGGAGAAAATCACATAGGTTTGGCTACACGAATGGACAAAGATCCAAGATGAGGAAAGGAGCAGGAGGTCAGGACGCCTGGGCAGGACCGGTGAATATGGAAGCTGGAGATGATTGTGACGCTGAGGACCAGGGGAATCCTTCCACAGATGATACGATAGCAGATGAAAACGAAACTGTGCTGATCACCTTCGCTGCCTTCCAGTCCAGTGATGGGTATACTGGACCAGTGGGCGGGGACGGTACCAAAGAGGCGGAGAGGTGGGAGGAGCAAGAGCCTCTGCTTTACATAGACGAGGATGTAGAAGAAGCCAATGTGAGGAAAGCCATGATAGAAACGGAGATCACAAGGGATGAAAACGATAGTTTGAATGTCAATGGAGGACAGACGTTCTGTCTGACTACCGCAGTGTGAAGTCATTTATTTATCACCACCTTTTATCTCCAGAACACTTCCTGTAAAATTCAATGTCTTCTTTCAAAAGCATTTTTTTTTCATTACAACGAGAAAATATTGACTGAACTTATATTTTTCAACCTCAGACATTGCAACAAAGAAGAAAATAAATTCACCGGATTGCAAAGAGTTGCAATTTAAACGAGAGTATGCATTTTCTACACTGCATTGTGTAGATTTCAAGCTGTTTATATAATAAACTAAATCAAAACAAATTCATATTTTTTCCTTTATTTTATTTTTCAACTTTGTATTTTTTAGAGTTAAGCTTAGATTAACGCTGTTCTTGTAAAACGTAGACGAACATAATAAACAAATTATTTGTATTGCTATTAATTATGAAGAGGTTAAACAAACGGTCTTGTTACTAAGAAAAACCTCAGATGACCACAAGATGGCAGTCTAGAGAAAAAGTTTCATCTTTCTCTCACTTCGGGTATTATAGTATTTATAGTACTTGCTCAAGGGACAATGGTTCAATTCCAAGGCATAATGTGCAAAACCTTTTCATTTTGAACACATTTTTATTTAAATGTAAATAGCAGTAAGTAACAGTAATAGAGTTTTAGCAGTATATAATTAAGTATGTAGTATATGATACGTATTTATCACAGTAGTCTTTTATACTAATCTATGCAATAGTCTTTTATACTAATCTATGCAATTTTCTGCCTTAAATTACGTTAATTAAATTAATTTAAGACAAATCAAAATTAATAAAAAATTCCAATTAAAATGGGACAAAAAAAAGACAGAAAATAAATTTTTTTCCCCAAAAATGTGAATTGGCTGAAACTCAATAGAAGGGACTTAAAAGGCTCAAACTCGCAATCACAACATCCATCACAATTGTTTGGACACAGCCTCCAATAAAGGAGGAGATTGTGTGGAGGAGGGTCTTGGAAAAGAATGGATTCTCCAGGGGCCCGAAGAGGAGGAGAGAGGGAACGAGCACGGAAAAGCACATCTGGAAGTTATTTAGAACAAGAGAGGGAGGCAAATAGCTGATAGAAACCATACAAAAGCCAGAGAACTAAGACATCGCACCACAAACAAATCCCTTTTTTGGCGTCCGACGGGAATCTGGGAGAAATGACGGAGCTGTGACGGAGCAACAAGAATCGGGACGCAGACAAAAGGATCCAACACTGAGGAGAAAGCACCTCATGAGGGTTCACAGCAAGAAGATCCAGTAAAGGTGAACCAGTAAAGGCTCATGGGAAACTAAACAAGATCTTGTGAAGTTAATCCAAAACAAACCACAAGAGCAACAGTGACAAACTATTTCAAAGGAATTTTGAATTCAATTTTGGTTGACTTTGGATTCAACTGCTAAAGGAAACTTTGTTGTTTGTCTGCGACCAGCATTTAAAGAAAGGTAAAGCTGTTGTTCTTTTTGTTTCATTTTATTAATGTGAAAATTAAACACTAACTTTGTTAAAATTTAAATGGCTTTTGGGTTGTTGAAAAATATTTTGTGTCTTGGATTATTGCTCAGGACTAAATCATAATGAGTTTGTTAAAGAAAAAAAAAGAAAACCAAAATGTGTTTTGGATAAATATGGAAAACATCTGGAAAAGTTATTATGTTATTTACTGAAAAACGTCTGGTTAGAAATATTACCAATGAGGAACATTATAATCTCCAATGGATTATATTAATGGTTCACAACTTTCAATAGGCACACACATACACGCGCACACACACACACACACACACACACACACACACACACACACACACACACACACACACACACAATGGATCTGCTTCATTTATAGGATATTTGAGCTGCATCAGACTTTAGAGACTTTAGCAGGTTTTCAGAAGAGGAACAAAATAGATTTGGAGCAAACGCTATCAGCAGCACAACACAAGGGTGGTGACTTCCTGTCTGGAAACGGCACTTCCTCCTCACACAGCACTAAAATCAGTGTTACAGCAGTGTGTGTGTGTGTGTGTGCGTGTGTGTGTGTGACACTGTGTTTCTGGTTCTCAGCAGAATGCCTCGGGGTTTCCTCTGCTGTGTGAAGTACCTGATGTTCATCTTCAATCTCATCTTCTGGGTTGGTATCGCGTTGTGATGTACAGTCTGTCCTGAAAGAACACGCACAATATTCAGTGGTAAACTTCGGTTTGTCAGGCTCCTATACTACGCACACACACTTTATACTCTTTTTTTATACTTTTCTCTTTCTTTCTGTTGCCCCCCCTTTCTTTCTTTATCTTGGTCCCTCCCATTCTCTGTCTTTCCATCAATCACTCTCTTGCTCTCCCTATTCCTATCTCTCCCCCTCTCTCACAATGTCTCTCTATCGTTATCGTTCTTGCTCTCCCCTTCCCTGTGACGGTCACTCTACTCTCTGTCCATCTCACTTTCTCTCTATTGATAAATAATAATGATAATAATAATAATAATAATAATAATAATAATTGAACCTTTATGTGTATCTCTCCCTCTCTGCCTCTTTGAGTCTTTGTCTCTCTTTCTCTAAAAATACGGTGTCACTCTATCTCTCTCTCTAAAATACACGTGTATTTTTGCACATAAATACAGTATATATAATTGTTTATGTCTGTCTCGTGTATACAGCATACGGCTCCTGTTAATTGAGACACGGCCATTTTGCCCCAATAAAGCAGCACAGATCTGCGCTATGAGATATGATTTAGACTTTAGGATTCCTCCCAATAAAGAGGCTGCTCCCTTTAACCGGCGGACCAGTTAAGCGGAGTCGACCGTGTATAAAAGTATATATTTTCGGTATAAGTATCTCAATAGATTGAGCCAGGTGTTGTGTGTGCAGTTGGGCGGCTGCGGGCTGTTCGGTGTGGGAGTGTGGCTGGCCTTCACACAGTCCGAGTTCTCCTCGCTGCCGCTGTCCTTCCCTTCTCTCTCCGCTGCCAACCTGCTGCTGGTGGCTGGAGGCGTTACCATGGTGACGGGCTTCCTGGGATGCCTGGGCGCTCTGAAAGAGCAGAGGTGTCTGCTGATGACCGTAAGTCATTCACGCTAATGTCACAGCGTTTCCTGCACTGGAAGCAACAGGGAAGTTTGGATTATTTGTCTGTAATGTAGAAGAACACACACACACACAACACACAACACAACATGCGTAGATATGTATTCACTAATACAGTTTATATTTTATATATTATGGGCTTACATTTTAGCTTTTGTGGTACAGTATTTGTACCTATTTTTCTGCTTAATTCAGTGATGCTCAACCTGCGGCCCACGGGCCACATCCAGCTTGTGAAGCTGTTAGATGATGATCTTTTATTTCTATAATCACAAACCTTTCAGCGATCTTAGTTAATCTGGAAGATGTTATGACTGTACGATTGTGTAACTAATTACACATTTAGATTATTTTCGGTTCTTGTATACATCAGAACATTTCTCTCTCGTGTGATTGTGTTTGTGAGATATAACACTTGATTTACTCTGCTTTTTTGTGCTTTCAGTTTTTCGTGATCCTCTCACTCCTCGTCCTGACCGAAGTGATACTGATTTCGATTATGAGCGTTTATCATGAAGAGGTACGGCTTCCTTTCCAGTGGAATCTCGATAAGCTCCTGACAGACATTTTGATTATAGTTACGTTTCAGATTTGTGTGTAGTTGACTGTATCTGAATGAGGAGCACTTTTAAATTACAGCAGCCTCCCGCTTAAGTAGACAAATTAGCCGGGAGGGGCGTACTTAAGATTGACCACGCCCACACACCATAGAAACCAACATTAAGTGTCTCAATGAATCTCAACGCTGTGAAACCACCCAACAAAATATAAGGTGGTCTTTTCTAAAACACTAACTTGCATACATGTGTCCATCTTCTGGTGTGTGGACTGCAGCTGGATAAGAAGGCCAAGGATGACCTGAAAGAGGGAATGAGGGATTACAATAAAAACGAAGGGCTGAAAAAATCCTGGGACAACATGCAGAGGATTGTGAGTTGGTATTGTACTGTAGGGTTCAGAACGAAGAAGCTTGTTCTCACACGTCATGTCTTCTGCAGTTCAAGTGCTGTGGCGTGAGCAACCACACAGACTGGCACAACATCACGTCCAGTGGTCAGCTTCCGCTCTCCTGCTGCCGGGACAGTTTCAGTCCTGGACACTGCCATCGCTGGGAAGAGGTGGGAATATTCCTGCGTCAAATGTTATTATATTCAACACTGAGGATAATGCAATTAACCTGCTATGTAGCTTAAACAATGCATTTGCACATTTATGCTGATTCATGCATGGAATAACGTACCTTGCTTCAGCGTCGACCTCGAGGTTAAGACCTAATAAAAAGTTTATTCAAGGATTCAAAGAAGTAACACAGAAATCACAGCAACTATGTTATCTCTAACGGATGGTTGCTTAGTTACACGGAAGCTGACATGGTGTCTGCCTAAAAATTCCTCGCATACCAGTGTATAATGCAGAATTTTAAGCGTTTCGCCACCAAATTTGGTCGTATTCGTATTCATAAAAATTGCCAATTCATTAATAGTTTCACCACGATGTTAATGACTTATAATATAAAAATATTTCCGAAAATGTTAGGCAGAAAGTTTGTGTCTATGTATAAATCTTTGATTCAGTTAGTGTTCAAAATATTATTTCTTGTTGGATTTCTATTTGATGGATTATTCATTTAGGAAACTAAAAGTATATAATATAAAATATTCTATTGGCATCAAGCCATAATGGTAATGTATTCCCAAATGGTGAAATGAAGCTTTTATCATTTGGGGACCACTAGGGCACAATCTTTAGTAAAACATTTACTAGGGATTAAATGGCATAATCAAGAACAGGAAAACAAGGACATTTATTAGCATATCTACACTTGAACAATTCTGATTGGTCAAAATCTCTGTCAACATTTTAGTAAGATAAAGCCATTTAACGTTAGATGTAACTTGCGAGTTTATTACACATAAATCAGTACAATGTTGTCTATGAAATGTCTGTTTCATATTCAATGCCACTGTAATTATTAAACTGGATTATATCCAATTATTAATAAAATTGTTTATTAATGATTTTTTATTATTTCCACCAGTGCATACCTAAATTGTTGCTTTTAAAATGTAATTCTTTTAAATTTAAAAATTATGACAATATAAATACAAAAAAAAACTTTTTTTTCTTATACTGTAACTATTTACACCATAATATAGTGGTAGAGATTTGAACTTGTGACCAAAAGGTTGCAGGATCGAATCCCCGTCTGTTAAGTTCCACAACCAAAGTGCTTGCGTGGGTTTACTCCAGGTCTCCGGTTGACTATTAGATATTACTATGCATGTGTAGTTATTAATTCTTCTCATTTTGAATCCCTTACAGCCCTGCTATGAAAAGGCCAAGAACTGGCTCCTGGACAACATCACCTCGGTGATCGGGTTCGGCGTTTGCATCGGTGTCGTGCAGGTACGTCAAGTGTTTTGTCGCGAGCAGGAAGTAGATCTGACTCGTGTCCGTCTCTTTCCCAGATTTTTGCTTTGGTGTTCTCCTTGCTGATGTACTGCCAGATCTTACGGGCAGAGAAATACAAGGACTGACCAAGGACCACAGCGCCATCCAGTGGATCCTCAGCTTTAAAAATACTGGACGTCAAAACTGGACATGAATGTATATCGACAGAGAAATCACAGAAATATTGCACTTTCCCTTGAACATCACTCTAAAGATTTTCTTTTGTAAATTGTATATTCGATGAAGTTTGCCTAACTGTTGCTGTTTCTGATACACAACAGGTTTATGTACAAATGTTTGTCGTCGTCTAATAAGATCAACACAAAAGCAGATGTTTATCCAGATGTATTTTGGTATAAAAGCACACATAAAAAACAATTAAAAAACGTCCAAAATACAAACAAACTAATAAATAAACAGCAGATGAGATTTCCTCACAGAGGTCAGGTAAGGTCAAGGACGGACAGCGAGAGTCAGTCAAACTCCAGAGGATCTTCCTGAGCGATATGTTCCTGTGAAAACACAGCCGTTTATTTGCCAGTGCTGCCCCCTTGTGGACCACATCCAAACAACATCTCCAGATTAGAATCAGAATATAACTCTGAAGATAAAGAATCAACTTTATTGGCCAAGTTGCAAGTGACAACAAGGTATTGAGTTTGGTCTGACTCCGCCTTTTCCCCTCTAAGCTGGTAAACTCCCATTATATTATATTATATTATATGATATTAGACTTACCCATCCTCCCTGACTCCTCACCCACGGTGCAAAGCTTTCCATGTAGCGTTCGGCGTAACCTGTCAAGCGCTGAGCACCGGTTGCCGTGACGACCCGTCGCGACACATCCATGGTGATGGCGAGGCGTCTCAGGGTCGGGCTGACACGGGCGGGCAGCGGGGGCTCTTCACTCTGACTGGCATACGTGTCCAGGAGTTTGGCAAAGGACGGGTAGGAGAGGCGGTTGAAGGTGGATCTCAGGAAAGGGTTGGTGTTTATCTACACAACA
The DNA here is from genome assembly GCA_028031935.1 of Paedocypris micromegethes. Lineage (NCBI taxonomy): Eukaryota > Metazoa > Chordata > Actinopteri > Cypriniformes > Paedocypris > Paedocypris micromegethes. The sequence continues at coordinate 5,031,444 of CM051506.1, forward strand.
AACAACAACAACGGTCACATGAATGTGAAACAACCCCCCTGGTTTCTGTCATTAACTTTTACTATTATTATTCTGCGGATTTTCGACCCATTGACATTTCTCATTTTCCCTATTGGCTTTCAATGGGATCGTCCCTATTTTTCGTAGAAATCTCATTTCACTTGATAAAAGCACGTCCTCTATTCATGTTCTCTTCAAAGTCTCCATGAAACCTCAAAGATTCAACTTGTATGCTATTCGTCACATTTGACGTTTTATTCAGCGTTTTATTTGTAAATTATTTTTAATGGAATCAGCTTCACCGTTCAGCTTTCTCCAGGCTTCTTTTTTCCAACAGTCTCTTCGCTGCTTGTCGTAGAAGCATCAAATGCTTTGAACTGACCTTCATAGTTTTAAACAAGATTTTAAAACGAAAAAATGTTATTTTTTTTGTTTACAATTTTATTGATTGGAGTTTGGGTTAAACCATTACCGTCACTCGTTTGACAACACTTGACTTTCTTTAGTGTTTTTCTGTTCTGGCTGCCCCTTGAGGTCAAACTCAAAAATACACATTTCAGATACAGTCTCACATCTAGATTAAAATATTCTGAAATAATACAAGAAAACATTCAAAAACTCGTAAAGGAAACCCCACACACATTTGAGAAAGATATTGCTAGGTCTTATATTAGGAGGAAATGCTACATTAAACCTGGTTTTCCCAAAACCAACAATTAATTATGACAATTAATAGGTACAATTAAATAAAGATAACACGTTTATTGTATGATCCTTATGCATTTTTACCTTCTCGTTGATTGCGTCAGCTTCCGTATTCAAAATCTGAACTAGCTGGTGAATTAAAACCTCTTTGTCTGTGAAGAAAAAGGGGAAATGAATCTGAAAAACGAGATGTGTCGAGTACCAACGAGGCAGACCGTGACAAACAAGATGAATCACGACTGAATACTAAACGTGCTCGTGTGTGGCACGCTTCATTCACTAACCTCTACATCCCACACGATGACACTGATTCTACTGGTTTGTGATTAAACATTTACCTTTGGTTGGCATTGGCAAAGGTTCTGGCTTGACAGGCGACTTCTTTTTCACACTGTGTTTCTGAGCAATTCGGTCCAGAGTTTCTGCCACACCGTCATAAAACTCTGGCGGATGTGCTTTAGAAAAGAGATGATAAAGTATATAATATGCAAACTCCAAAAAGAGTGCCAAACAATATTAATAAAATAAGTTAATTATGAATTACATGAATAAACAGTATTTATGTATGTGTGCGGTTATAAGTCTTTATCGCAAGTCATAAACAATTTTCAAAATGATTTTTAAGCTTCTCCGTCATCTTTATCAGCTCTCACTATATCAAGTGCACTGAAACAAACAGTATTATATTTTTATTTCACATTTGGAAACTTATGTTTTTCAAAAAGGTATTTTTCTATTTTATACATTTTTTTTATAACTCCTGTCATCATCAAACATAAAACACTAGATATAACGACAACAGGTTAAAAAAAAAAACTATAGGGAAAAGTAATCTGACTTGCGTGCAAATTGAGATACGATTTGAGAAATTAAATTAAAAGTTGTATGTCAAGATAAGGATGGATGCATGAGTGGATATTTGAATGTACTCACTAGGTGACACAGAGGGCGTTGGGTTTGGTGTCAATCCTGTCGCACCCTTTAAACTCAGAGTGGACGGCCGCTGTGGACGAGGATCTTCTTTTTTCATCGACACTCGTCTGAATAAATCAGCCAATTTCGTTTTTTTCTTTTTCTTATTTTTATCCACTAATTTCTTGTCGCCATCTTCGTCCGACGCTGAGGATGGAGAGAATTTCTCTTCCTAGAAATGTTTTTCAAACAATTCAGAATGAGTTCTTGTCCTTAAAGAATCACGTAAAAATACCGTATTAATGTACAGTAAAGGTTTTACCTTTGTAGAGTGATGCTCAGGTTTCACGTCTGGCTTCGTAGGTACGGTGTGTTTTCCATTAGTGGACGGTTTGTCTGGCTGGTCAGACGCACTCGGCCGGTCCAGTGTGCTGCTTGGCGTCTTGTTAGAGTCTTTCTTTCCATGGCGAAACGTAGACGATCGAGCCCTTAATCGTGTTTTAAAGAGGTTTTTTATTCCGTGTTTCTTCTCTTCTGCAGCACTAATCGCATCCAGGGAGTCCCATCCATTTGCGTCTTTCTTCTTTTTATCCTTCTGAGCACTAAAGCACAAAGATATAGCGTTAAAATCATTAGAAGTGTCACAAACCTTTTTAAAGAACCAATACTTTTTTTTCATGATCACCGCTTTATTGTAGATTGAAATCTGTCACCTGTATTTGTTTGGATCATTGTACTCTCCTCCGATCCGTCCGGGCCTTTCTCCGGGAGGGATGGAGAGAGACTGACGCAAGAAAGACTTCAGCACAAGCCGCGTCTCTGCTTTTATCTCCAGGAGAGAGACGGAAGGCGAGGGGGAAGACGGACGGACCTCCACACCAGCCATCACTAAAACAGAAGAAAACATTATCCATCAGAAACACATACTCACACTACACAAAGACTGTACGTTTCTTCTGGTAAAACCACCATGAAACTATATCAATAAAATGACACATGTAGAAAAATATTTACAGGAAACATTTATATTTTTATTTCTAAAATGTGCAGGCATGACATTTTAATCCTTGGTTACATTTTTTTACCGCTGGACTTCCACAATAATCTGAATTTGAAAAACTTCACTCCTGCGATTAATGACGGACCCCTGCCTGGATAACACCACCCGCACAATTCAACCATTGTGTTTTCATCCAGTAACAGAATTCCAACAGATTTCCATCGTCCAACAGGCCGAGGTGGGGGTACAGGATTACTAATCTCCAAATACCTCCTATGCAACAACTCTTTTGAGTATCATGCCGTTGAGATCATTAATCCAATTCGTATGCACATTATTGTCATCTACCGTCCCCCAAGACCTCTGGGACATTTTCTGGAAGAACTAGATATGCTTTTGTCTTTCTTTTCTGAAAATGGCTCTCCACTAGTGGACCTGGGAGACTTCAATATCCACCTCGACAAACCACCCGCAATCGATTTCCTGAATCTGACTTGCTCATTTGATCTTAAACTTTGCAGCACTGGTGCAACCCACAAAGCAGGGAACCAATTGGATCTAATTGTTGTACGCAACTGTCTGGCTATCAATCACATGATCACCCCTCTACAATCCTCTGACCACTTCTTTGTTCAATTTCACTGTTTCACTAACACAAACCATGAAACCTCAACATAACACAGTCTCCTTTCGTCGCAATCTCCTTTCTCTGTCTCCAAACCACTTCAACACAATTTACCTATTCCTCTGAGAAAGGCTGCAACCTTCTCAACGTTTAAAATTGCACTAAAAACTGAACTCTTTCACCAGGACCTTAACTGATTAAAAAAAAATGATTTGTCTTGTGTTCACTGACTGTCATGTTGTTCTGTCTAGTAAGTTTCCTTATATAGCCTGTGTGAACATCTACTGTAGCCTATTGTAGACACATTGCTTCACTTGCTCCTCTTTTTGTAAGTCACTTTGGATAAAAGCGTGTGCCAAATGACTGTAAAGTAAAGTAAAGTAAAGTAATATGGACCGGGATTTGAACCTGCAATGTTTGAGTGAAAGACTCAACTCCCAACCACAAAAGCATGTTTATAGAAAAGGAGACAATTTTTGGCCTGCACAAATAAATAAAGACATATTGAGCATTTGCTGCCTTTTAAAAAGAAGTTTCAATGAAAACTTATTTTGAAAAAGTAAAAGTTCTTCTACGCTACCATTCTACATTCCAACTGCAATCTGGAATTTCAACTAAGCTGTTGGACCAGAAATTCACAAAACACTGGACATCTCAAAAAGCAAGATCCTTTGACAAAGTTCAGGCGGCCTACAGACTTCTCCTTTTTATTAACAAGCACTGGTTGTGCTTGTCTAAATCGATATTTTAGAATTGTGTGAATGTGAATGTTTTAATGCATTGGAAAAGATTACTGAATACATTTCCATGTAAATTAGGCATTTAAGACAACATAATGCCATGAAAATTCTTCATTCCATTTTCAACTCTAATCAGAACTTGTAAACGTAATACGTCTTTTTAGAAAAAAGAAATAAAAGATATTATAATTATTACTATTATCATAAATAAGTGGATCTTTAGATTTCAAAATCCAAGTCGGTCTCAAATGAAATGCTAATAGTGGAGTTTCACAACAGAAGTGTGAAATCCCTGCACCCGACATCAGCTCATCGTGGCTCATTGTTCCAGTTCATGTGAGCAGGACTCGAGTGCATTTCAACATCTTGAACGCGGATCCCACAAAGTGCCACAGATGTGGAAATTCCAAGGTGTTGCGTGAAATAATCGTCTCCTCTGACATCATACGTCACGTCCCCGTGCCTGCTTTCTACTGATTTATACCGACGCTGAAGACATGTAATAACACGACCATTTTTTCATCCGGGAGGAACTTTTCTCTGGAATGATGTTAATAGCGGATTCACATCATCTTCAGATGCAGCTGGTTCAAAACAAGTTCCATAGTTTTTTTTCCCAATAAAAGGGGGAGATTTGACACTCGTGAACTCGACCCACCATTCAAATACGAAAAATAAAATCCAGCCTGTGATCATTTTACAGTTTACGATTATGCAATATATTAAATATCACGATGTGCTTTAATGGGTTTACAGTTTCTATTTGTCAATTCCTGAGCAAAGCATAGTATATTAAGTCAAGCTTTCTGAAACATTAGTCGCAAATACTCAAAAAAATGTTTTTTATTGTTTGTGTTTATAAATTTCACCTCGTGTTTTAGTTTATCATTACTTTTTATTTTACTTAACAGTATTGCTTTTAATATAGGTAAGTTAATCACTGCAAAATCCTAGTGTCTCAGTCATTATCAACCACGAAACACTTGTCTGCTCTGTAAACAGATTTAGATTAGGAGAATGTAACTGATGCTAGAGGTTTGTTCTAGTAACTTTATTCTAAAATACAGAAGATTCTCGGTTTATAGTTAAATTGCGTAAAGCACACGTTTACAATCGTCTCTGTTTTAAAGACTTTAAGTCATGATGACAAACATACCTGTAGCGTTCGCCACTCCGACGTCCAAAAGATTTAGAAGAAACGCATCGAAAGTCGCTATAATAAAATTCCCACACACTCACACATACACACACACACACACACACACACACACACACACACACACACACACACACACACACACACACACACACACACACACACACACACAACACACCACACACACACCACACCCACACCACACACACACACACACACACACACAGATCGTCTTCGTCCTCCCCCTTCCCAGTCACCGATACAGAAACAGTACGCGCTTCGGAGTCTCTTTGAGTCAATATTAATGAAAGTTAAGTGTGTTTAACTCGAAAAGTATTCAAGCAAATACCGGTGAGTGAAGGGTCATCGCAGGAGAAACTTTACGTATTTCAGTTTCGACGCCGTTTGAGGCGGACGACAACACGTCACCACGTCACCGCCAACACGTTGCCCCGCCCCCAAAAGTCCGGCCAGGCAACGGGGATTCGTTCTGCGCATGTCCGCGAAGAAGACCGTACGGATACGTACTGTAGTATACACGCACGCACGCACACACACAAACGCACACGCGCGAACACACACACACACACACACACACACACACACACACACGCACGCATAGCACAACACGCACACACAACACACACACACACACACCGTATTTTACAAAAGTATTAAATAATATTTCACTTTCAGAAAAACATTTCAAAATGAACAAATCACAATCACAACAGATGAAATAAACAACAGAAAAGATGATTTTTAAAAATATTTATAACAAAAAAAAAAGAAAAATAACCGGTATATGTGTAAATAATGTATATATTTATTTCATGTTTTCATGAGCGATACATTTTTGCTCTTTTAATGTCGTTTTTGACGTGAGAGTGGAAGAGTATCGGTCATTCCTCAGCCCCCCCCAAACCCCGTCCAGCGTCATACTGTAAATCAGACACTGGTACAAGGATTGGGAGAAACCGTGACAGACAAGTGACAAGACGGATACTTTTATCAGAAATCTCTCAGATATAATTAAGCAAGACTTATTAACATCAAAGCAAAGCATATATATGTACAGAATTATACACACATGTTGCAATGCATTATAAAAAGAAAACACAAGCATAACAAACATTATAAAAAAAATTAATTTATATGACAGTTAAAGAATTTCAGAGGCAGAAAAATGGAGTTACCGAATATTCATTCACTTTATTAAAATCTTAAAAAAAATAAAAAACCTGCATTCTATTCCTGGACGTCTATTTTCTGCTCTTTCTTACCTCAGAGTTATTTCCTCTTAGGCTGATTTGAAATGCTCGGCTCTGCGCCTCCTTCACCCCTTCATCCCCTCGCTCCGACTCTCGGCAGTCTCTCCTTCCTGTCCTCCGATGCTTGTCCCTCTCTCCGGTCCGTGCTCCCTCTTTCTATCCCTTTCTCGCTCACCCTATCAGCCTGAAATCACGGCTCTCCTGACTCTAAGCCAATGGGGAGCAGCACAGCTGGGTGAGGCTCTTCCTCTGTGACAGGAAGCCAGCAAAGAACTCTCAGAGACACAAACACTCACAAGTTTAGTGGACACCCTCGGTTCTGCAGTTTAAAAGAGCTGATCAACAGATAAACTCGTGGTTTAGCTTTTCAAAATCGTGTGCAATACATAAGAATGCATGATATAAGAATGACAAAAAAGCACTTATAAAACATCTTCTAAGTTATTGCAATTTACGTGTGTATGGCTCTGCTCTTCCGAACCCGTTTGCATGAGAACCCGGAGAGGATGTGTTTATACCCCAGAGATCTAAAAGCCAAGCTTCTGCACAGAGGGCAAGAGATGAACAGATAGAGGGAGGGGATGAGATGAGATGCTGCGATGAGTTTAAGGGAGGAGACCCCCGTGTTCACACAGACTAGATAACACAGCCTAAGATTGGAGACTGGGGGTCTTTAGGGAGCGGAAGAGACGTGACATCTCTGCTGCTGGAGGGTCTTCACAGATCGTTAGCATCTACGCTGATTTGGCAGCGGAAACACTCACAAACTTTAATGTACACAAACGAGGGCGATTGTGTTTGGATGATTCAGTCCTATAGTATGAATCCAGAGACCAATGAATGATAATTTTAGATTTTTACACATGTCTCTGAAAGTCCTTTTTGTATGTTAGTTGTTTGTTTTTGTGATTTATTTTATATACTAATTTATTATAATATGCTTTATACCGGTATACATTATTTAAATTGTAATAATATTAAATGTTTAAATAAAAAAGCTTAAAATGCGTGAAGTACTAAAAACTATCGTCATCAAATGTAATAAAAGCTATTTTATTAATTTTGGTTTTTGAATTTTATAAAATGGCTTTCATTTTTATCTTATTACTAACATTTTTAATATTATTAAAATGATTACAATATTAGCTGTTTTTGTTGCTACATGTGCAGCAATAGACATTAAGTAATAAATGATAATTCCTTATAAATATTGTAACTTGTCATTTACCTCCTTCTTTTCTGTTACAGATAACTTTTCTGTTATAATGTAAAATATAATTTGTAATAATTTTTTTTTAAGGTATGATGCACAATTAGACAAAATTGACCTAAATTATTTCCAACTCCGCTGTCTGCGCTCGAGAGCCTGTGTGAATAACTCAGTCTGAACATTATTCTGGGTGTGGTAATGTAACAAAAACAGGAAATCCACCAGCACACAGGCAGGAAATGCTACTGTTCGCTGACAAAACAAAGTAAACATAACTAAAACGGCTATGTAACATTTCCAGCATTACGGAGGGAAACTAGATGAGGGAAATCAGCAGAACAGGATAAGAAATGCACAGAAGTTACACGCAAATATGCACAAACTTGTTAATGCAAATATATATAATAACGAGAACTTCACAATTTGCCCTGGTGGGTTTCATTTTACTGTAATATTTTATTGCAATATTTTTTTCACAAAAGGGTTTACACTAAAATGACCACAAGTCTAATGGTAGCTACGATTACACTTTCACTCTTTCAATTGAGCCGACACACACACACACACACACACTCGCTGACACGCACGCACACACACACACACACACGCACGCACGCACGCACGCACGCACATCTACAGCGGACTTCAAGGTCATGGGACTGGACAGAAAAAGTAAACTATGAAGGTCACAAAGCTGTGAAATAAAGCGATTATCAGTCACGTCCATTTAACAATTTACAGTTATAAATCTTTTGCTAAACCTCAGTATAATACATTTGGTGACATCGGATTGTCTTTAGCAATAACTTATCATTGGCTCGATTGATTATTGATAATTCAGTGCTGTGGATCAGATAGATGTGAACTTGATTGTCAAAGCCGGTTCCAGGTCGGAGCCGTGAAAATAAAAGTCCTTGAATTCGAAATATTCACATTCATAGATGTGTTTAAGGAGGTGAATATTTCTGTTTAAACGTACTTTCTGTTCTAGCTCAGCAGATCGTCTTCAGACCTTTCAGGATCATTTGTGTTTTCAGATTGTCACTCGCTGTGATTTAAACTCTAATGGCTTTGGCAGTTACAGAAGCAAACATGCTGAAATGATGCAGGGAAAGTGAAGGTCTGTTTGTCTTCCACAGCTCTCTCCTTCATGGCTTAGGTAGAATATTCCCTGATATCTATCACGTCTGAATAAGAGTGTTTGCCGGTGCTGGCTTGGTTTCTTTTACAGTTGAGGACTGAAGCTCTGCTGGTTTTGCTGGTATAATCCGGTGGTGTTCACTGCAATCTCGTCCAGTACTGACTCAGACCGGGACCCAGCTCCTGATCACCCGCTTGAACTGAAGTCTGTCCTGCGGAAACTCCCGGAAAAAAGCCTGGAATAGAGACTTCATGTCACACTCCGGAATGGATTTTATTGTCACACTTTGAGCGAGGGTCCGAAGAAGGTGAACATTTATGAAACACGCAAAAGCTATTTTTTATTAAAAACAGACTACAGTATTTTGTCTTCCATAAAATCCTGTCAATGTGATACTAAGTATTATATTGATACAAAATATCATAAAAAAAATATAAACATGCTACAAACACATTTAAAAGTGTTTTTAAGTAATTGTTACAAAATATACAATTCATACAAAGCAAGACATCATGGTATCTGTAGTTCATGTGTCATCCGCACTTAATCACTGGGTCATTACTACTAATATTAACAGCTCCATATATACTGCAATGATGGCATGATCAAATCTCAAAAGAACAAATGTATTTACATACAAAATGATAATTCGACAAAAAGAGTTAATAAATAACACGAACATAATTAAAAACTATTTTATTGTTTTACATTAACTTACAATTTTTATTCATATAAATTTACAATTTACAATTTTATAATTAAAAAAAATGTTTCTATTAAAATGTATTTTATATGCACAAAACTATCTTTATATGCGCTATTCTACACTCTCTCTCTCTCTCTCTCTCTCTCTCTCTCTCACTCTCTCTCTCTCTCTCTCTCTCACACACACACACACACACACACACACACAAATTGGGGGTGAGTGGCATCAGTGATATTGTGGGACAGGGAGCAACACTTACCCGTGTTTGAACTTGCTGTTGGAGGAGGCGGAAGATGAGGAGAGGTGTAGGATGAAGAGTCGAATTTACGAGACAGTGGCGGAAGAGCAGAAGGAGATGGAGGCAACATGCAGGAGTAGGTTGGAGTGGACTGAGATGGCAAAGACTAGAAGAGAAGAAAAACGTTAATTCAGACTAGAAACTGACATCTTACTTATTACTCATTTATGCGATACTGGTTCGGAACACATCACATGACATGAAATACTGTACAGAGTTTGTGGTTGTTTTGAAGTGACAAATTATAAGTAGTAAGTAAATTGATAAATATATAAATGGGTTTTAAAATAGAAACTGTTATCATTTAATTTGACCTTTCGAACATAGGGCTTCTGTGAGGGTGAGATTGTTTAAAGGCCAGACGTGTTCCAGCAGCAAACACTAGAGAGCGCCAGACGTGAACATTGAAAAAAAAGCGTGTCAGCTTTCACGTCATAGCTTCGCTGGCATTCGCCTGAAATATTAACATTTTCGGAAAGTACTCCAGCGAAACACACACACAAAAAGACGACTCCTATTGTATTTGAGAGAGCATTATTTTTTGATGAGCATTAAAAACTAAAGCTACAGGATAAAACACAGCCCAGTTTGTATGATTTTACAGACTTCTCTGTATGAGAAGTCGAGTCTACATTTAAAATTGTTTATGACAAGGAGAGAGAGAGATTGCTAGAGAGAAAGAAGGAGAAGATGTGACAGGAGATTAGAAAGATAGACGCAGAAGAGAGAGAAAAGAGAAGAGAAAAATTGTCAGACAGACAGAGAGAGAGAGAGAGAGAGAGAGAGAGAGAGAGACAGAGAGAGAGACAGAGAGCGAGCGAGCTCAAGATTGTGGTAATACGAGTGTATTTTTCTACACAACAGAAGTGAGACGGTGTTATATGATCTGGTTTGATTTACCTGCATACTGGAGAAGACAGACAGGGAGCCGTAGCCTGAGAGAGAAGAATCACTCCGACTGTGCATCGCTCCTGCTGAGACCAGCAGAAAACGCAAAGAAATGCCATTAAGAACAAAGTTGTTGTGAATGAGCAATGAATTATCTCTCTCTTTCTTCCTCCATTCATCTATCATCCATCTATCCATCTGATTGTCTGTCTGCCTATCTGCCTCCCCATAGATCAATCAATCAATCAATCAATCAATCAATCAATCAATCAATCAATCAATCAATCTATCTATCTATCTATCTATCTATCTATCTATCTATCTATCTATCTATCTATCTATCTATCTATCTATCTAATCTATCTAATCTATCTATATCCATCCATCCATCCATCCATCCAAAGTCTGTCCTTGTATTGTTGGGCTAAGTCTGAGGTTACTGCAGTGGAGGCGAGGTACCTGAGCTGTTGCTGTGATGAGAGTGATAGACGGGGGAATTAAAGGAGGTGCTCAGGGGAGTGTGTGTCTGAGAGCAGGAGCTCGTGCCTCCTGACCTCCTCTGGTTTCTCAGCTTCTCCTCCCTTCTCCACTTCGCCCTCCGATTGGAGAACCATACCTGTCAATCACACGGTGGCAATGTGGGTCAGCGAATGGTAATGGCCGCAACATTAATGTATCGCCGTGCATATTGTAATGCGGCGGCACACAATCGGTACCCGAGTGGAGGATGCTACCTGAATCCTCGCCTCCGGGAGATCAATCTTCGCCGCCAGTCTCTCTCGGGCAAAAACATCCGGGTAGTGCGTCCGCTCAAACTCTGAGGAGCAGACATGTAACATTTACGTAACATTTGTAACATAAATTGCTTTCGTTTATTAACGTTAACAATGCCACGCCCACAGGGATAAAAATACAACATGGCTGTCATTGGCTTTTATGCTCAGGATGGCCTGCTTGAATTTTCCAGAACGTTTGGCACGCCTGTGACAAACTAATTTTGGCTCCTCCCATTCAAAATGTCTAATCGTTACACAGGGGGCGCTATAGGTTCCCCTCGACATGGATTCTTGCTTATTTGTATTGTATGGATTATGAGCGACTCTTGCCCACCTTTCTCCAGCGCGTCTATCTGCTCCTGGGTGAAGCTGGTGCGGTTCCTCTGCAGTTTCCTCTTCAGCTGCAGGTGGAGCTGGGAATCATCCACCTCGTCCCGCTCCCCCGGCACCACCCCGTCTCCAGACCCGGCCATTTGCACATTCAGATCTTCCACACAACCATCTTGGGTAAAAATACACACAGAGGAGGATAAAGCGGGCGAGTCTTCAGCCTGATGATCATCATATGGACAGAACTGTCTCTTTAATGGCTGCGTAATTCCAGCCTTTTCGCTGACAGTTTGACCTTATTTGTCTACATGTGAATAAGCAGCAACTGTGTTATGGGCATTCCGCTTTGGTCAACGTCGAGTCGCTTTAGTTCCTCCTTGCTGTAACGGAGCGGAGGACGTGAAGGCCGGAACATGGGTGTGAGGAGATGAAGACGAGGCTGATGGTGTAGCTGTTGGCACCCAGTGTTTGTGTTCAGTCAAGGATGAGAGATGCTGCTTTACCCCAAAGCCCACTTCACAAACTCACAGACACGTCCACAAATAGGCGATATTAACACGGCCGAGACGTTCACCTGATCCGTGCTGCGGGGTGATGGCGTCGGGAGGATGGTACCAGTTGTTGGGGCTGGTCCAGTTGGATCCATTTTGTAGATTCAGCATGGTCAGATTTTCGAACATCAAACGTCACTTTTGAGAAATCACTGGTCGTCTTTTTTTACTCTCCAGAGCCTTTTGGGGTGAAAGAAATAAAAGAAAGAAAGAGAGAAAAAAAGAAAGGAGAGAAAAAGAAAGACAGACAGAAATTCAGAAAGAAAGACAGTCAGGCAGACAGAAAGACGGACAGAAAGACAGACAGAGGGTCAGAAAGATAGAGAGGAAAGAGAGAAAGGAAAAGGAAAAGGAAAGACAGACAGACAGAAAGAAAGAAAGAAAAAAAAGAAAGAAAGAGAGAGAGAGACAGACAGAGGGACAGAAAGGAAAAGACAGACAGAAAGAAAAATAGCAAAAAGGTTTGTTATTTTGGAAAGCTGTTCATTATAAATATTATAATATGGCTGATGTCTAATTAATAATGATTGAAATATTAACATGCACCTTTTTTATTCAGGCTTAAATTGCATGTAAAAATGTCTATTATTAAAAACAAATACAATTTGGAATTCAATCCTTTAGCTGTTTGAATATATTTTTAATGATATCGACAAAATTCAATAGTGATGATCACAAGTTTCTTTGTTGTTCATCAAAGTGTGAGTTTGTGTGTGTGTGTGTGTGTGTGTGTGTGTGTGTGTGTCTGCATTTGGCTTAATTCAATACAATTTATCAAAATGTGAAGGATCTTACACAGAAACATATGGTCTTACACAGAAATAAAGTTGAATAGAATCGTCTTAAGAAAAAATATAAACGTGCATACAATATTACAATTGTTGTTAAAAGGATAAGCATGAAAAATGTTTTATATTTTCATGGATTCTTATGTATGAACACATTCTCTCGTGTCACACAAACACACACACACGCACACAAAGTTCATTACATACACAGCAAGTAATTAAGAAGCATGGAACATCTAGTCTGACATCGTTGTACACACACGCATGACTGGAGAGAGTAATACTGTCAACTAATGTTAACAAAAAACACACAGACACACACACACACACACACACACACACACACACACACACAAAACAGAAAGACCCGCATTACAACAAAACAAAATAGATAATAATAGAAGCACTGCACGGTAGTGAATATACAATCTTGCTTCTAATCACATAGATAAAGTCCTATACAGAACAAATATGTAAATACACAGACAGATATCCATTGCTTTGTCTGATTTAAAAATAAACATAACAATTTTGCACACAATAATTTACTGAAATTGTTTAGAGTTGTCCAAAGGCCTAATACAAATGGAACAACAAGGAGAAACGGTTGCGTGACCATTTTTACGTTCACTGAGACGGCGTGAAAAACACATGACATTTGAAATACGAATGAAAAAAGCATGACATTTACATGTTAAGCTTAACACGAGGGAAAAAAGCTAATCATTAAGATTGAAATATTTTCTCTACTTAACCTGTCAAGAATATTTAACAAATTATAACTCAACGTGACCCGCATGAAACAGACCACGCCGACATTGGCAAACGTTTCAATAGAAAAAGTTTTTTACACATTTTTCATGACAAAAAAATCAAGCATCGCTTGTCGCTTTAATAAATCAAAGTGATGTCAAAGGTCAAGCATGCCACGAATTTCCGAAAACGGTTTATATCACTGTAGTTCTAAAAGCAGCAAAGCGATTTCCTGAACAGTAATTTACGCAAAAATCACAATTTTGTTCTATTCAGCTTGGCAGCGAATGTAAAAGACTCACCTGGAAGAAAAATGAAGTGTAAAAGTGGTCCACACTTGCTCTACACCGCTATCACTTTCTGTTCATCCCTCTCTTCCTCTCTCCGCTCTCTTGCTTTGTTAATACTAAACTGTGTTTGGGAGACAGTGAGAGAGAAAGAGAGGAAGAGAGAGAGAGAGAGAGAGAGAGAGAGAGAGCACATGGGAGGAGAGGATAAGAGAGAAAGATGGAGAGAGTTAGACAGGGCGAAAGAGAAGAGGAGAGGGAGGGGCAGTGGGCAAGAGAGAAATGCATCTGCAGGCACTCTGGTCCTTGAAGCAATGAGGGAAAAAGGGAAAGAGAGAGAGAGAGATAGAGAGAGAGAGAGGGATGACACACAGAGTCAGTGTCAGTGTCAGGTCTGGACTTAATGCCAGGAAAAGGGGTGATGAAGTGAGAGAGAGAGGCTGGGGTTGGGGTCTGGGGGGGCTATGGAAAAAGAGAGGCACAAAGATATTTCTAGAAGCTTATTAAAAATGCTAAAATAAAGAAAATGGCCTGTTTTTGTATAAACTGATACCCAAATATGCTATAAGTCAGTTTGCGGTCCGTATCAGTGTTTGCGTCCTCAACTGTTTGGATCGAACTATGCAGTAGTTTGTAATATGCAGTAGTTTGATAATTAGACATATATTTGGGAAATTATAGTGAATATGTTTAGATTCATGTCATTTTAGTTATCAAATTGTTTTACATTGATAGGAAATATAGATACATTTTCAAAATATACTCAATGCTTATTTTGTATATAACAATGTATAAAAAAATAATAGTTATATTAATAACTTACAAATATGTCTGAAGTCTGTTATTAAGCGGAGACTTTATTCATTCATTCATAATTAATGAATAATAATTTAAATTTAAATTCATAATAATTACACCCATTGTTTATTCAGGCGAATTTCATCTACTTTCAAATTAATAAAGTTGTCTACTCAAATCAATAAAAAATAGTGAAGATCTCACACTAAAAGAGGGAATCTAGAGAAGACAAACAAAGTATATACACAACAGCAGACGTGATTAGTTTTAGGCAACAAAGCCATTTTAAAAAGAACAAAAACCTAGCATCATTTACTGTAAATTTAAATCTACATTCAAGAAATCGTGAGACTAGCGTGAAGGCCTCGTCTCCGCACAGACGTCAGAGTGTGTACGCCGTGTTTACCCTCCGCTGCACTTTGTCACAATCCCAATGCTATATTTGCATATTTTATTGGATTAACTTTAAAAACCAAAGAGCCTGTGACAAATATGAAACACACACACACACACACGCGCGCGCGAGTCTGGGTTTCGTTTCAAGCAACTCGGTCACATTATGTTCAAGTCTCGCATTACTTATAATATTCAAGCATATACTGAGCGTAACACAAAATATTGAATCCAGTATTTTTTTTTCTGAAAAGTTAAAAAAGTTCAAATTTAATATCTTATGATCATAAATACTTCCTAAAAATTTATAAGAATTAATGAATGGCAGATGAAAAAAAAAAAGAAATGTTGTGATTGCACTTATTTAACAGGTTTGTATTCTACTTCATTTATGTATTCAATTAATTAGTGTAGTTAATATTTATATTGTAAAATAAAAAAAATATACCTATCTATAAATTGATTGAATAATTATTTTATTTTATTTGGTTAGTATTATTATTTAAAAAAATACTTTAAACTAGTATTATTACTTTAAACTAGTATAAAAATGTATTTTTATTTATTAGGCATTTATGATGTGGGCCAACCTTACTAAACCATCATCCAACCAGTTTATTATAGATAATAACTAACTTTTTGAAAAGAAAACTTAAGAGCTCAAAGGACTATACGTGAAATCCAAATCCCACAGGTTGGAATACGCAAAAAGACTAGCAAAATTTCAATCTTTTGGTAATGTAATTGCATTAATGTGAAAAGATGCATCAGAGTAACCGACACTGTCAGGGAAACAGAGAAAAACACAAGGAGTTTGGTGCTCGAAACATATGATAGCGGAGCAACTGAAACAGAAGAGAAAGGAGAGACATAACGAGGCCATGGCTGTATCTTTGTAGAAAAAAAAATCTAGGAAGGGGGACACGGAGGGCACGAGAAAGAGAGACAGAGGAGGCGGAGGAGAAGGAGGGTGCCAGCTTTATTTATTTCCGGTTGACAAAACCCTTCGCTCTCTTCCTCTCTCATCCGATCCCCTGCCACCCCCATACCTTGCGATATTTCTTTGTCACACGCTCGGAGAACTCCCAGAAAAAGAAAATAGAACCCAAAAACCAGAATTTTTGTAAGACGCGGTGGAGAAAAAAACAAAGAGCCTTGTTTTCCCCACTCTTGTGGCGATGTCTTTTTTCCCGGGTGACGCCAACGAGAAGCGATCTTAATAAAATACTGTTAATATTTCATGTCAGTGTGCTGCGAACATGTGACTTTAAGTACTTGTTTATTATGTGTGCTGGTGTGTGAGTTTATGCTACTTCAGGGCACATTTTTTCAGTGTCTTGTTAGTTCATCCCTGTCATCCTCTCTCTCTCTCCCTCTCTGCTGGGGGGGAGGGGGAAGAGAGGTCACCATAGCAACAATGCCGGGACAAATTAACATCAAGTCGTTTAAAAAAAAAATCTGTGTACATGTATGAGAGTGCATGTATATGTGGCGGAGCAATAAGTGTTGTACGAGACATCCCGTTTGTGTCGCCATTTCCGGCAGAGGCTTTGATGCTAATGCATCAATTACAAATAATTCATTAGCCTCGCAGCCTCTCCATCACTCCGTGTCATTGGTTTGGTCCTGAGCGCTTGTCGTCTTCCGTATTTTGTCGTCTCTACACTCCCATTACCTTTATCGTGGCTCTCTGTCTCTCTCTGTGTTGTTGTGTGCCCCCGGGCTAGTGAGTGCCACGTCCTCCCTCTCCCCTCCTCTCGCTCTGGCCCTGTCACCTTCAATTGCTCCATGGTACTAGACACACAGCCACAGGCGAAGAGAGAGAAGAGAGGGGACACACACACACACACACACAGAGAGAGAAAGAATAAGAGGGAGGAAGAGCGACGCTCGTCTGAAGAGAAACAAAGAGGTAAAGACAAAGCAGGTGTGAAAAAGTTGTGAGAAAAGGTGCGAGTAAAAATTTCCCTGCAAAAAAAAAAAAAAATGAAAAAGGGAAGTTAGAGGAAGTCACATGTGCATGTTTGATTATTTGTTACAATACGCCACAATACAACAATATGCAGTCTATAGAAGCAGGACAGTATTGATCACTGGTTTTAGGGTCCTTAAATTAAATTATCTTTTAATTTATATCTCGTATACCCACACACACACATGTGTATACACGTTTGTAATTGTATACATTAAAATATCTAAAGCTTTTTTTGCTACTTTTACAAAATTAGCATGGTCCCTTATTATAACTAATCAACTATCAGGAAGTTCTTAATTTTGTTCTTGATAAACCCACACAAAAATGTGTGTGTTCAGAAGCTGTTAGAAAGTAACTCTAACATTTAACTAAAGAATTAAAATGAAAGTATTAAGTGCAATCGCAATAAGACAACATTGGAGGTGCTAGTAATAATACAGTAAAAATCTAAAACCGTTATTAAAAAGTACTGAATACTGGATAGTACTGAATAGTAATAAAACGTTAAAATACATACGGCAAATTTAAAATATATAACATAAAGCTGCTTGCCAAACGTTCGTCGAAACACATTTGCTGTTATAAATGACTTTACTACATACTCGCAATTAAAAATGCGATGTCTTGCAACTCGAGGTGTAAATGAATTTCATAACATGCTTTTAAGTTTGGCAGAACGCGCTCTACGTCGACACGCACGTTCGGGTGACAACGTGGCGCTTCATAGCCAGTAAAAGACCCATTATACGTAAAACCCGCCCACTTGTGTCTTCCCATTGGCCATCCGGCAATCCATCAACGCATTTTGGGGATTACGTCACGGCAACAACCCCGCCTATTTTTACGTGCACATTTAAAGAAGAACAGTGCCAACGCGTACTTTTTAACTTAAGGCAAAAGGGTGAACTCAGGCAGAAATCATTGTTGACTGGGTAAGGGATTTTTTTTTACCGCAGTTTTAG
This sequence comes from Paedocypris micromegethes, assembly GCA_028031935.1. Lineage (NCBI taxonomy): Eukaryota > Metazoa > Chordata > Actinopteri > Cypriniformes > Paedocypris > Paedocypris micromegethes. Next base: position 5,049,709 of record CM051506.1, read on the forward strand.
ACTTTTAAATGATTTCATACGGATTAAAATGCCTTTGGGTGTTAGGTTTGCAAGCAAAAATACTTATTGTCATGGCATGTTATAAATCACAGAACAATGTAAATCACGTATATAAACATATAAATATTTTTATATATATATATTTCATTTTCAGTAATGCCATATATACATATTTTAAACTATCATTATGCTTGCATTTAATTTAAAATCAAAGGGAAAAACGCTTGATTAACCTTGGGGAAAAACTATAATAACAAAAGGGGAAAAGACGTTTGAAAAATTAAATCATGTTGATTTGCTAAGTTTTGAGGGCTTTTTGAAATGTTATTTTTAAAATTTTTCTCTTTCTTTACTTGTCCACACACACATACACACACGCACGCACACACGCACTCTCTATCTCTTATCAGTTGAAAGATGCAGCTGCTCTTTTTGGGGACCCTTGGCCTTTTATTTGGGGTCATAGTTGCTGTGCCGGCGCAGGAAAAGCGCGTACATCGCAAGCCTGACCTCAGTGACCATGATCACGATGATGCCCACAGTTTCCAGTTTGACCACGAGGCCTTCTTGGGCAAAGAGGAAGCCAAGACCTTTGATCAGCTGAGCCCTGAGGAAAGCAAAGCAAAACTCGGGTAAATGAGGCGTGAGATGAGGATTCGGAGGAAAAAATATTCATATATCATATTACTGATATTGATTCCCATTTATTCTTTTCACCCCATGTAGAAAGATTGTGGATAGAATAGACACGGATAAGGACGGCTACGTGAGCCACGCGGAGCTCCACCACTGGATTAAGCACAGACAGAGGAGGTACGTTGAGGAGAACGTGGACAAGCACTGGAAAGAGTACGACCAGAACAAAGATGGAATGATAGGATGGATCGAGTACAAGAACACAACCTACGGATACTATATGAGTAAGGAAAAAAGCACATGGGCATGGCATGCCATTAAATCCTAACCAATCACAGCAGTTTAGAATAAAAAGGTTTAAAAAATAAACCCTGTTGTCCAGATGAGGAGTTTGATGATGTCGAGGACAAGAGCAGTTACAGAAACATGCTCACCAGAGATGAGAGGAGGTTCAAGACGGCCGACCGAGATGGAGATGGTCTTGCTACTAGAGAAGAGTTCACAGCTTTTCTCCATCCGGAAGAGTTTGACTATATGAAAGACACTGTAATACAGGTATGGATGGAACCCAGCAAACAATTTCCCTGTAAAAAGAAAAACAAGGGGTAACACGGAAGCTGTGGTTTCCAACAGCATACTGTAAAATTACGATTCCTTACCATTGTTTTAATCTGTTCTTTTTATATACATCGCAACAATCAAGTTCACAATTCTGCTCTTAATGCATTGTAAAAAAAAAAAGCTGCAACTCGCTGTAAAATATAAAAAAAAATGTTTACATGAGATTTTTTTATGTATTAAAAATAAACGTGTAACACACACACACACACACACACACACACACACACACACACACACACACACACACACACACACACACACACACACACACACACACAACACCTGTTTATATTATTTATATAAATTAATACATTATATAATAACACATAAATTATACAATGAACTAAGTATCACTCAGAGCAGGATTTTTGTTGGATTTAAACAGACATGTAGTTATTTTGTGTCAGGTCACTTATAGATTCATCCGAACAATTTTGCTATTTTTCCAGGAAACCATCGAAGACATCGACAAGAACGGTGACGGCAAGATTGATCTGCAAGAATACATTGGTAAGAGCCCACATCACTTCATTCCAGCAGATGTGTGAGAAGAGCGCCAACGTCATCTGTTTGCGTCCAGGCGACATGTTCACGGCAGAAAGCGGAGAGACTGAACCAGAATGGGTCACCACGGAAAAGAAGCAGTTTTCAGAGTTCAGAGACGCTAACAAGGTAATAATAGCGTAATAACTCTGAAGCACCGGCTGCATTTGACTATTGTTCTTCGTCAGGACGGTTTCATGGATGCCAGTGAAGTAGCGCAGTGGATTCTCCCGGGCGAAGTGGATCACGCTGATAACGAGGCCCGGCATCTCATTCACGAAACAGATAAGGATAACGTAAGTGTTTTTTCTTTTTAAACTGATGCCATTAATCAGAGCCTGAAATAATGAGTGATTTCAATGTAACTAATATTCTTTAATTTGCTTCCAATCAATGGACTCACAACTGCTTCCGTAATTGACTAACAAGGACGACAAAATGACCAAGAAGGAAATCCTGGCAAACTGGAACATGTTTGTTGGCAGCCAAGCGACTAACTACGGAGAGGATCTGACCAAGAGACACGACGAGCTTTAATGGAGAGTAGTACAGTATTAGGAGGTTACGAATACTGATGGTTTCATGCGCTGAGCATCACCCATAACTTTGTGATTGATGTTGGAAACAGAGACAAACTCGTCACAGATCAGAGTTTATTTCTTGTCGAGCACATTTGTCAGAGGAAACAAAGGTAATGAACAAAGAAGCTCAGGAGTTCAGCACTGATACAGGTTTAGCCGCCGATAGATTCAGCGCCACAGGAGCGCTTCAACTCTAACAGTTTATTTACAGTTGTGCCGGACATCTAACATACCACTTAAAGAGAAGCGCGCAGATAAAAGACAGGAAGAGAAAAGTCAGGTAGGCCAATGGAAGCCACAGGAAACATAATGGCTGGATGAAGACGAAAGTGATTGACGGATTTTTCTGTGAATTTCAATAAAGACATGTTGGTTTCCATAATTATGTTGGTAATTATTTTTAATTTTATTCTAAAGCAATTAAGACAAGATCTTCCTTAGGATGATGGGGACATATCTTATCAATCAATCAATCAATCAATCAATCAAAAAAGATGATTCTTATTTATCATAATTCTTACCAATCAAGTCTTATCATTATTGATCAAAAAAGCTTGCAATTATTTGCAAACATTTTTGCTTTTTTCATAATTTATAACCAACAATCGTCTGTGGTTAAAACTGTTGATGCCGTTATTCTCAGGACGGTCGTCTCTCGGTCAGTGAGATCATGGAAAAAATGGATTTCATTAAGGTCAGCACCATAACTGACTTTGGAACGCTGGTTGAAGATCATGATGAGCTTTGACCCAATAAAACTCCTGATGCCAACTAACACCAGCTCAAAAAGTTTCTTTTAACTGTAGAAATAAGTAAATTCAGTTGTCTTACATGTGCATTTTATTACTAAAAAAGCGGTGAACTATACAAGGTGTGATGTAAACTAAACAGAAATACCTAATGGGAGGGGCTAATCTAACAAGCTTCTCAAAAGACGTGTGGTAAAATTCCTTTAGTGTGGTATTATTTACAGTAAAAGCATCATCAGCTCCGCCCCAGGTTCACTTCTTCATGCTTGCATCACCGGCCTGGCTTCTTTTGCTTTGAGCTCCACTCCTGAACCAGCAAACCCAGTGCCACCCTGCCAACAGGACAAGACCGACATCGCTCACTGACTTCATACATGAATCATCATCAGCGATCTTCACACGCATCGTACGCACCCTCTGAATAGGGATGATGTCTCTCTCTTTGAGTCGCTCTCCAGTCACGGGATCGGTCATGTCTTTTCTTATCAGCTTCTCCACACACTCCATCGTTACAACAGCTCCACTTGGGGCAAACCATTGTGCCAAAGAAATTGCAACAAAATTAGATTTGGAGGAGATCCACTGAAAGCGCTTTTGTGTGATGATGTAAGAACAGGGTAAAATGAACAGAACTCACGAAGGTCTGAGAACAGCGCAAGGAACCGAGTTACCAAGCGTGTCTTTGGTCACCGCACAGGCATATCTATCCTGAGGACGACAAAGTGTGCGAGGAATCAGTTATTTTAGCAAAAAGGGAATGAAGCAAACATCTGACCTGGCGTGTGAGGAGAGCCACTCTGTCCAGACTGGGGTCTATCGGTGTAAAACGCACTGAAATAAGATCGCTCATCTTCAGAGGCTGGCCGGACATCGGACACAGAACTGCCTTTGACTGAAAAACACACCGGCATAAATTAAAACAACATACTCATTTTTTTTTACATACAAGGACAAAACATGTAATTAGAGAAGTAGCAATTTATATATCATTTAGCATTTAAACTTTAAATCAGTCATATTTCCCACAATATTATAATATTCCCTTAATACCATAAAATGCAAACAATTGTTTAGATATGTAGACATATAGATGGATGGACAGACAAAGATAGACAGATAGGCAGAGAACAAGGGATGGATGAGGGATGTATAACCAGATTAGATTTGTAATAGATAGAGCACATGGAATGGATGGAGTGTTGGAGAGAAATAGATATGAAGATTATGAAGAAAAAGAATGGTATTAATCCGTTAGGAAATTACACAAATCTGCTATTACTGAGTTTAAACCAGTACAAATTCTGGACAAACAAGCTTATCAAGGGCATGATGACCAGGCAAAGATGACACTTGTGAAATATTTAAACTGGCAAACACAATGTGTTGTGAAACCTGCATCACTACAGAGGCAGTTGGGTTAAAAAAAAGACGTACAGGTTTTTTCAGGAGGGTGGGTTTGGCTTCGGGCGTGAGGCTGGGAATCCAGAAGCTGGGAAGCGCAGAAGAAGAAGAAGAAGAAGAAGAAGAAGAAGAACTGGACTCTCCTGCTGAGGACTCAGAGCTGGCGGAGCTGACCGAACCGCTGGGACTCATCAGGTCTTGAGGTTTCCCTGAAGAAACATCTGGTTATTTGCATGTGTAATAATAATAATAATTCAACCTTTATTAGTCCAAGGATAAATCCAGTAGAGATGTGATGTTCAAGCACTCATACCCGAGGTGAAGGGGTTGATTGGCTTAGAGACGATGTTGTTCTCTCTCTGCCTGAACTTCTCGGCTCTTTCTCTTTCCTCAGATTTAGACTCCAGCTGGCCTTCATTCTTCAAGGCTTTCTTCTGCTTTTCATAAGCCTTTACAAATGCACATGTCAGACGCTTGTAGAATTGTGCGTTTAACAAAACATTAGATGTTTGACCTTCATTTTCTTAGCAATGTCTGTCTTCTGGTGCAGAATGTACTGCAGAATGGCTTCTTTTTCATATAAGTATCCATCCTCGCTGAAAACCAAAAAAAAAAAAAAAACAAGCAAGTTATTTACGTTTTAAAAATAGTTGTACTGTAAATGCTGTGTACTGTAAATCACAAGTTCACAATTCAAACTTGCATGTTAATACTCAGTGAAGTCACAATGTGATTTTCAGTTCTAAGTATTTTTTTTTTTAAATAAATATTTTTAATGCAATTTTGTAAATAATCTAAATAGTCTGCAATGTGTGAAAAGTGGAAAAAACAAACAAACTCATTACGGATTAAATCATACTGTACAGTAAAAGCATGATGTCATGGTGCTGCTGTTTAAAAAGCAAGCTGTACAACGCAGCAGCTGTTTGATGGATCACTTTCATTGCAGCTGGATTTCACATTTTCCCTTTAACTGTTTGTGTACTGTTGTTGTTGTCGTTGTTCTCTTGCACTTTTATGACTGTTGTTTCATTTTTGCAATGTTTTCTACTGCTTGTGCTTTTACTTTATCGTAGGTCATTCATGCTGCTGTAAACACAATCTTTCCCCTTTGTGGGAATAATAAAGTTGCATTGCTTAAGTGTGTTAGAGGATGTTTTTTGCATGTGTGACTTTTTTCAGTAATTGTGAGAAAGTGCTGCATTTTGTGTGAGAGTGTGACTGTGTGAATAAAAATAAAAAGAAGAGACTCGAAATGCAACTGGGGTATCACTAAAATAGATAGCTAAATTACATACGTGCTCCAAAGCCATTTTTGAGGAACAAATAGTCTAGATTCCCTTACGTGAGAACCGGATCCCTGCAGGGCTGCAAGGAGAGCGAGCAGCAGTCGAAGTCTTTGATGGCGTCTCTCCCTAAACGAACACTCTGTGTGCCGTAGCCGGACGAGGCTGGACGAGTGAAGAAAGCAAAAGAGACTCTTTGTTATGCTCAGGTGAAAATTCATACGTCATCAAAAGTCATACCCGTATCTTTCCTTTTCTCATGGTAGGTGTAAACAGCCCCCGCTGTGCAGTTCTTCCCGTGCCGAGTCATGAGAGCAGAACGTCTCTGAGAAGCAAACTTCCTCGAACCTCTGGAAATAAACAAGTCTGAAGCCTAGTAAAGAAGATTCGTAAACGGACTAAACATGAATCATAGGTACCCCAAAAACCTTCTAAAATTGAAAGTAAACAACAGAAAACATGAAATGAATGTTCTTAAAATGTACATCGTACAGTATAACAACAAGAATTGATATAGAAATTAGGTAAAATATACAAAAGAACGCAGCTTACCTTCTCCGCTCGTGAACCGGAAACGCAAGTATATGACCGTCCACTTCCTTCGTCGTCGTCATGGATTTTAAAATAAAAGTTGACAAAAATGTTGCCACGTCTTGAAATCACCAAACGACGTGAAATATTTTTATTCTTTATTTCTTTTTCATTTATAATAATGGTAGGAATTATTCAACTTGTTGTAAACAGGAATTTTGATAAATGGAGTCAATTGGTAAATCCTCTCTAAAAATTTGAGAGGATGTGACCATTGTTACATGATGTACAGCAAAAACGGAATCATTACGGTATTTATTTTTAATTGTGTACTTTTGCGTTAATGTATGAAGTACAATGAAGACCATGGTATTTGATCAAACCATTCCTTGCTGTGTACTTTAAGTTGCTTTGATTAAAAGCGTAGGATGCACCAAAGTATGATACGTACAATAAATGCACCAAAGTATGATACATACTAAATGGAAATTTGCAGGTTAAATTAAATGAGGTTTCCTCCAGGTCTAATGCCTTCTTCCCACAGTCCAAAAAACTTAAAATCTGCAAAATTGCTCTTCGGTGCGAGTGAGAGTGCGAACGTGTGTGTTCTGCTCTGTGATTGGCTGAACACCAATCCAGGTGTGTCCGACTTTAAGCCAAGGAAGCACAAAGTGACCCAGGTTCGCAAAATGGAATGTGGGTCAGAAAAACGCATGAAATTAAAGTCCAAAATGCAAGAGATACTAGGAAACGTTTTTCAGTTGTACTGTATAATGAATTACAAATTTGGGCTTAATGTAACATGTTATACGTGTTGCATATGAATATAATGTGAATGTAAAAAAAGAAGAAGCCGGAAAATAAATAAAACCTCCCACCATTTTATTCCGTGTCACACGGCATATTAATAACAGTAGTCAATATGCATGTACAAATCCAGAGTTTCCAAAGGATAAACGTCGTTCTCCTTAAATTAAATATATTAAAATTATTTTAATTTCACATGTATATTTTCCAGACCTGAATGTGACGTGAGATGTGACTATGTATATTTAAAAGAGAAAAATAAATTAACGACAATGAACAGCAATGTAAGTCTTAGCATCTGTGCGACGTAACGAAATGCACGTGGTAATTCTGGCGCCAACAGGTGGGTTTATTTATCGTCTTCATCGTCGTCGTCATCATCATCGTCATCATTAAACACGTCAGCAACAGTCCTGAAAGAAGAACAAAATCATTTAAGAGCGCTATTACTGATAGTATGTCGGTATGTACGTGGATCCTCTTACTTATAAATAGATCCCGTGACACTGTCAACAAATCCACCTTTGAGGGAAATGTTAAGGAAAATGTTAATAATATCATGTATTTGGCAAAACCATTTTTTTTTTTTTTCATTTTTTAAGGTTGTAATTCACCTGGCTGGCAGACGGTCTCACACACAGGACAGACGTAGCACTTTCCACAATCCTGAAGATGCAGAACAGAACAATTGAGTCAAATATAGTGTTTTATCTTCATGCAAGCCTCATTTTCACTTATAAAGTCGCTCAGAGTGTGATTTACATTTACAGTAATTACAGGAACACCACTACTCTAAATGTAGTTTATGGAATCAAATTTGTTGTCAAATGTAATTGCTGGTTTACATGAAATTTGAAACTATCAACCTTCAAATTATTTATATTGCTTGAAATATGTTTTTTTGCATATTACACTGAATTTCTGGTTTGTGAGATTAAAAATTATGACATTTTATAAACAAAATCAATTATTAAATATTTTAAAATGATTAAAAATGACTAAGATTATTATTACCATAATCCATAATTATGGTTCTGTGATTCATTCAAAACGTTGTTCCTTTGTCGAATTTATTCTAATAAATTTAGACAAAGTAAAGTAGGTTTGTGTTTGAAAAAAAGTATTTTATAATTTATTTAGAGGCATTTAATGCTATTTTCGTAGACTATTAACTGTACAGTGTTTTACACACATTTTGTGTGTGTGTGTGTGTGTGTGTGTGTGTGTGTGTGTGTGTGTGTGTGTGTGTTTGCAGTGTTTTTTCTCACATCGCAGAAGTCACAGTGTTCGGAATCATCTCCTTTTTCGCACGGGCACTCGTCGCAGCTGTCACAATGCTGGCAAAATACAAAGAGAACATGTACTGAGAGCGAGGAAACGTTTATAGAGACTGATGAAGAGGCAAAATGGAGACTGGAGAGAAGAATCTAAAAGAATCTAAGGCACCTACCTCGCAGTGGGCACAGAGTGAGCAAAGGGATCCTTCATGATAATCATCATCATCATCATCATCATCATCATCATCATCGTCCTCATCTGAAAGACAGTTTGTCAGCTGTTGTTTGCATGTGTTTATATAGAATATGTGTAAGTGTAGTGATGAAGATGATGATGATAAGCAACTGTTGCATTTGCTTTCACGCACGCACGCACACACACACACACACACACACACACAATAAACAAAATTGATTATTATTATTTTCTTATTATTATTAATATTATTTATTAAATGTCATTTATTAAATTAGGCAATAAATAGTGAGTAATAACTGCCATATGGAACAAAACTTTAAAAAAATAAACTTAAATACTTGCATGTTTATCTTTAAAAACGTGATCTTGAATGTGGTGAAAATAGTCTAATGCTAGCTATAAAAACAAACACAGAACGTGACACAAAACACGTCCACACTTTCCACAAACTCACAGAGAGAAAAGGACAGGTAGCAGAAATTACACCGTGCAACACAGGATCATTTGATTTATTGGTTTCAGAGTGATGATGAGAGCGGGTGCAGCACAACATTGTGCTGCTTCTGATGGTGTTACAGCAGATACCAAGAACGAGAAAACAAAGGCCAGAGAGAAAATCAAATCATAAAAACAAAATAAAAGTCTCAACAGAAAACAGGATTCAGTCTAAACATTCGCTTCTACGTGACTGCTGCAGGTAATTCTAGTTCCTGTTCCCTTTTGAAACTTCCTGTTGCTGTGCGCGTGTGAATAATGTGTGAACCTTCTCTCGCTCTTTTGTGATGCTGCAGTCTTACTTCCTGTCCCGGACGACTCACAGTGCGTCCAGGACCGCGGCAAAATCACTACAATGAAGTGGATCGATGCTAAAGCACAAACGTGTGGAGGCTTCATAAATCACAACGTAGGTGAGAAATCTTCCGTGATCATTTAAAGAAAAGGAATCCTGTGGTTAAATATACAGGATGAACAATAAATAGCCATTTGAATAAATAGAGATAACATATATAAATCCATATTTTAGGCGGCTTGTTGAAATAACACACGATGACTTTACAGAAAACAAAAAAACACAAACTTGGGTTCCCGGTGACATACAGTTATGGGAAGTCTACAGAGAAAGAACGAGATCTGAAAGATGTGGTGGAAGAGAGAGAATCTAGAACATTCTGTCCAATCAGTCTGTCTTGCTGTGCTCCCCACAACCATCCAACATCCTCCTGTCTTTCTCTCTCTCTTTCTATCTCTCTCATCCCAGGCAAATTTTCTTTTTATTTTTTTTTTTTTTAGTTTTGTTTGCGGTCCACCACTACATCTCCCTGTCTCCTTTTCTTTCTCTGTAGTTACACACGGTGACACAGATACAGGAGATTCCAAATTCCCCGACAAAACTAGACAAAAAAATCAATCTGATCTATAGAGCCAGTGTGAGGCCTGGGGCTCAGACTGCAGCGCTGGGTTTGTATTTTCTCTTTTCTCTCTTAAGTCCTCAGTTCATAAGCACTGTACTGTACTGCACGTCAGGACTTGAAGCAGTCCGCCTTCAGATGGCCCACAGAACTCATAGCTCTATTTAGGTAGAGAAGAGAAGACAGAGAGAGTCAAAGACAACCAGGGTGATGGACAGCTGGAGAGGGGAGGAGGTGGGGCTTTTGATAAGCTCTGAGTGATCTGATTGGATAATGCGACTGACTGATTGGACCTTAACCACAGTGGGCCAAGAGCAATATTTTGTGGCAGAGCTGAGGTGGAAAAAAAGAGGGAGTGGCCCAAAGGCCCCTTGCTCCTCCCCTCTCTTTCCCAATTAGGTTAAAACACTTATAAAGGGCTAAGAGAGGGGGAAGTTAATTTGCTGTGTTAAAACAAAACAACATCACTTTGTGGCGAATTTACGTACCTTCATGGTCATCGTCATCGTCGTCTTCATCATCGTCGTCTTCATCATCGTCGTCTTCATCATCGTCGTCTTCATCGTCGTCGTCTTCGTCGTCGTCATCATCATCCTCGTCATCATCATCATCATCGTCGTCATCATCATCCTCATCGTCGTCGTCATCATCATCATCATCATCATCATCGTCATCTTCATCGTCGTCCTCATCATCATCGTCGTCATCATCATCGTCGTCATCATCATCGTCGTCATCATCATCGTCGTCATCATCCTCATCGTCGTCATCATCCTCATCGTCGTCGTCATCATCATCATCATCATCGTCGTCATCATCATCATTGTCGTCATCATCATCGTCGTCATCATCATCATCATCGTCGTCATCATCATCATCATCATCCCCATTGTCGTCATCATCGTCATCATCATCATCATCATCAGCCATCAGGCCTTCCTCGTGGACGTGTGGTAGATCCTGGGCTTTGACGGAGACGGAGGGGGCCAGCGGAGTCTGAAAGGAGCAGAGCAGGGCCAGCAGAAGCCCCAGCAGCCAGCTTCTCACGGGAGCCATGACTGATCACACCAGTAAATCCACAGGGCGACGCTCCTGCACGTGCACCTGACCCTCGTAAAACACACACACACACACACACTCACACACTCACACAGAGCGGCTGATGGTCCGGCGTATTCCAATAGTCCACGGACAAACACAAGGTGATCCCTTCCCAACCGGACGCTGACAAAAGGACGAAAGAAGTTCCCCCTGTCGTGATTTGGCGCTTTAAGACTACGACGAGTAGCGTGGTGGGCAAGGCGGCGTCTACAACACGGACCACACTAATGGTGAAGAGACAGACAGACAGACAAACTCGGGGGTAAAATGAGACCGGGGGGGCGGGGGCCCAGATATATGAGTGACGGGGACAAGTGCGGGCGGCCATAATACCAACTACTGTCCCTGCACTTTAAGAGAGAGAGAAATAGTGATAGAGAGATTGAGAGAAACAGAGTGAGAGACTGATCTAGAGAGTTAGTTAGTTAGATAGAGAGAGAGTGAAGAAAAGACGAAAAGTGAGAGTGAGAGAGAGATATAGAGGGTGAAAGAGTGAGAGAAAGAGATTGAAAGCAAAAGGCAAAGGAAGATAGAGCATGAAAAGGAGAGAGAGAGAGAGAGAGAGAGAGAGAGAGAGAGAAAGATAGAGAGCAAAAGGCTGAGGAAGATAGAGAGAGAAAAAGAGAGAGAGAGAAAGAAAGAAAAAAAGAGAGCGAAAGGCTGAGGAAGATAGAGTGAAAAGGAGAGGGTGAGAGAAAGGTAGACAGAAAGATGGAGAAAAGATAGTGATAGAGATTGAGAGTGAGAAAGAGAGAGCAAAAGGGAGAGAAAGAGAGAAAGGCAAAGAAAGAAAAGAGAGAAAGAATGAGAGGGGGTGTAAATTGGTGGGGTGTAACTGTAGATGGAGGGGGTCAAGAAAAGGATGACCATATATTGAGAGCAGAGGGCGGAGGACAAGACGCCGTCTATATGAAGGAAATGAGCAAACTAGAATCGTTTACTAAAAACATCCTCGCCAAGAGAATATAACGACTGGCACGCTCACAACCTGTGGCTCTAATCTTGACATTTAAAGGCCTCGTTTATCAGATAATCTGGATTATTTAGATAACAGAACTTCACATTAGAGAACGGCGTTGATCCGAGATGGCGATGGTCATAAATCCAGCTGTCAAGGAAAACACAAGAGCCATAAAGTGACTAGACCAAGACTGGGTGTAGCTCAGGTCTTGGGTTTTATTATGTGAACAGCAGTCCGTCAGTCTTGGCCGAGGCCCGCGACCCTCTCCCTTCCATCCTCAAAATAGTCCCCTGAGCTCCTCGCTGGGGTAGAGTGGCTCTATTTTAAACAGCGTCAGGGTAATGTGACCTTGCCTGGCACAGTGCACCACTGACTCCCTGTAGTCCCGCTCCAGTCCCGGCATTCCACACAGCTGCCCCTCAATCCATCTATCTACAGTATCGGGCTCCTTCATCCAGAACACTTCAAGATCCAAACAAGATTCAAGATTCCTCCAGTATTAAAGATCGCAGAGCTGCAGCAATAGAATAGTTGTACGCACACCAAAAGTCACGTGGCGTTTCTTTCTATCTATCTATCTATCTATCTATCTATCTATCTATCTATCTATCTATCTATCTATCTATCTATCTATCTATCTATCTATCTATCTATCTAGCTAGCTAGCTAGCTAGCTATCTGTGTCTATTTATCTATCTGTCTTTCGGTCTGTCCATCCATCCATCCACCTGTACGTCCATTAATTAGTCTTCACAGTGCAAACTACAAAAAACAGAGCAAACATGAATACAAATACAATAAAAACACAGAAAGAAAGAATTCCAGGGCTTTACATGAAAAAAACCTGTAAGTCTCAACTGAAGCTCTACTAACATGTTGAATGCAAATGTCACTTTATTACCATGACACCTTACTTTTAGTACTTTTTTTTATTGTAGCTTTTGTTTTTATGTTGAAATGTTATCTGTTCGTATGTAGGGACTGAGAGTAACGAAATTTACATTTTCTGTATGTATGTACTGTACATGACAAATTGACAAGAAAGCTGACTTTGACTTAACTTGACTTTGAATGATGCTCATAGGACGCTTTTAGATGTAAATTAAATCTCAATATTAATTACACGCATTAATATTCTATATTATGTCATTCTGTCCAGTATTATACTGCATATTATATTACATAAGACATATTAATCATTTTTTTCACATAAAAATCACACAATTTTTCTGTATTAAACAAAGCCATATCTTGTTCTGATGGTTAGTACGCCTTATAGGTATAAATACAGTATGTTGCTGTAAATTCATTCATGTTTCGCTGTAGCTGTTTCATCACAAACATGACAATGACGTTTTCTATTTACATGTGTGCGTCTTGAACAAAGACAATTAACTTCAATCCGTCTTAAGCTTAGCGTTTTCCGAATCCTTCTCCTGTACATTGAATTATTTGCTATGCTAATTTTTCTCAAAGAGACATTGGTGGCGCGCGAATGCGCAGCGGCTCTCTCTCGTAATATCGTTACGATGTTGTACCCCAATGCTGTAATGACAATAAACTTCATTCATTCATTCATTCATTTACCCTGAAGTGAAAATCGAACAGCTGAGGAACACGGGGGTGCAGCAAGAAATGTGCAAAACTGCACTGTGGTTGAAAGTGGATATGTTTGCAGACATGCCTGCGAGAAATCCAGCCCCTGCTCATCTTCACTCCTTCTCGTGGCGATCTTGCTCTTTTTAACAGCTGAGTCTACACGGCCTCGCATGCTTTCCCTGACCCACTTTTCACTTTTCATGATGCAGCAGACGGGCCAGAAGTCGTTAAAACACAAACCTTTCACGCTATCAAAATCTCTACCTGCTTGTCCACCTGCGTGAAGGTCCGGCTTCACATTTAAAAACGATCCAAATCCAAAATGAAAATCAGACTTTTTGTTTAATGTCATATTAAGGCTCATATTTGCTAATAATACTTCTATCAATAAATTAATACTTCTATTACTTTGGTGGCTCATGCATCACGCCAACGTTGGAGCCACGAGAATTCAAGCCTAAATTAGAAAGATAAACATGTGGAAGGATGGTTCTCTAAAAATGAGTCAGACACTCAAACATCTTTGGAAATTTGTTTGTGATATTTTCCGACAGCTAACATATGCTCATGGGAGAAGAGGAGCACGTATGGTCTGAAGACGCGAGCTCAAGCTAAACCTGGGCTCAGACGAAGTGCTGATTTAGAGTCCAGCAGACCACCACACACACTCCAGCGTTACTGAAGAAGACAACCTGATCCTCTTCTGCCTGCGCTCTTGCCATATTAGGCCTGTCGGAGAATAAGATCGGGCTGAGCTCAGAACCCATGGTACTGGTTAAGGGCACAGACCGAGACGTCTGAACACGACAAATCTTATTCTTAACACTCATTTTGAAAACTGTATGGGTAGGAAAGAAGCAAGACTTGTGTTAACATAATAACACAAATACCAAAAACGGAGCATTGGAATCACAATTTTATTTTCAGACTGCATAAATCTGAAAATAATAGACAGACAGACAAATCTACAGATAGACTGATTGGCAGATAGATAGATAGATAGATAGATAGATAGATAGATAGATAGATAGATAGATAGATAGATAGATAGATAGATAGATAGATAGATAGACAGAAAGATAGATTTATTTCACGTGTTATGAATTCTTGTGAAAAAATTCAAGGTTGATCAACATGTTTAATAATTTAATTAATTTCCCAAACATGTTAACAATGACAATTTCAAACTCGATATACATACATTTATATGTACATGATATGGAATGCTAATATTTTTTACTCATGTAACTGTATCGTCCTTTTCCTAATCATCTTAATTTTGAGATGACAGAAACTGGACCTTTACCTGCTGCACCTAAAACAGACAAAAACAATTTATTAAAATTGAAATATTGTTTAGGTGTAAAAAATATATACTGTATTATTACACACACATACACACGCACGCACACACACACACACACACACACACACACACACACACACACACATGTCACCTCCATCAATAATGATGTAAAGCAACTGTTTATGTAATGAAGCACCTGTAAATTCCATATCCAGACCAACATCATAAAAGCGCTGCACTTTCCTGATCACTAAGTAGAAATTTGAGAAACCAACGATCCAGTGCGTCGGAAGGAGAGAAGAGCGAGAAAGAAAACCACACCTTTGAAAGGAAGAGGAGGAGGACGGCTCTTCTTTATGACTTCGCTCTCGGACAAGGCCTCCACCATCCAGCAGAGGGCAGCAGAGCAGTACTCCACCTGCGGAGCGGAGAAGCAGTGTATTAATGACACGGATCAGCTGACAGCTTGGCAGAAAATCTAAGCAGCTCTGCATTCTTGGATGAGGAGCCTGTACGGCAGCATGGAGGACGAGGAATGGTTCCTGGGCTTTGCTGAGCAAGCGAACTGAACAGCTGCAGCTAAAATAAGGCCTGAGTCCAGCTCACGCACCCATAAGTGTCTGTGTCCGACATGATGGACGCTTTCACGCCGTGTGACGTGAGCAGGTACCTGCAGCTTCACACTCACCTCTGACTCCAGCTTTCTCAACCGCCGGTCATGATCTCGGATCTCTGCCATCTGCTTCAGCACACTGTCCACCCTACACACACACACACACACACACACGGAACATGAGCGGTTACACTGAGGTTGCTAAATGCCACAATGTTTCTTGTCAGGAACCTTCCCAAATTACAATTTGTGAAATACAGTATAAGCATTCCGCAAAAATAAGCACCCCCCTGATTTTTCAGGCACAAAATAAAACGTATTGTATATAAATAATAAACTATTGTAATAAAATAAACTATTGACCACAAGCAAAACATAATTCACATAAAAAAAAAACATAACATAATGGTGTTCTGACTTTCTTGAAACCTAAAATGTCTAAATACTTCCCTTACTTAATATATATTTTAACGGGAAAAAAAAAATAGATTAAAAAATAGATCTTATTTCTAAATGTCATTGAGTACATCTCCAGTAGGGGGTGCTATAATTCCACTTGCTATATTCATATGTGGGTTTATTCTGAGTTTTGCACGCCAGTGGTACCAGTGGTACTTAGCGAATTTCGCAATTGTAATTGCAATTATTTAGTTTATTTCTTGTGTTAGTGTTATTTTGACACTGCACTGTATTGCTGCCTTTCTATATTTCTGTCATTAAGGTAAATTTGTTATTTACACTATATGTTTTGAACTGTTATATTTTGTATTTGGTTGCATATATTGTGTAAATACGGCATTTAAACAAAGTGTGGTGGTAAAATTGAGTGTTAGACTAACTTGGTGGAGGTTCGTTTGAGCCGCTCTCCGTCGCTCTCTCTGTGTATCTTGCCTTGCATGGAGAGCAGGTTTTCTTTAAGCGTTGATTCCCACGTGTTCAACCAAATGGCTTCTTTGCCTTTGAGGTCCAGCACTGGTCATGAAGATCACAGGCCGTTTACACGTCGTGGTCATGTGACATGATGGACGCAGGGTCGGGCTTACTGAAGTGTTGGCTTTTGACGGAGGGCAGTCCCTGGACCACCCGCTTGAAGAAGATGTGCAGATGAGAGATGATGATGAAGGGCGGCGAGAGGCAGGGCCGCGAGTGGTACTCCACGATCAAATTGTAGCGCTGGAACTTCCAGTGAACGTCGCTGTGCTCTTGAACTTTATTGAACGTGTAACTGTAGACAACACATCATCAAGCTAAACATTATCATACTGGTTTTGTTCAAGTGCAGACTGCTTAGGAAAAATATTTTGAAACTAATAGAATGAAATAATAGTTTGAAACAAATTCAGTGATGCCCAACCTGCGGCCCGCGGGCCAAATCCGGCTCGTCAAGTGCCACAACCATGTGAATCATTTATTTCTATATTCAGATATTGATTTGGGAATTTTTATCAGGAGAAGGCCAAATTCAAAAAAAGATCTTAAGTTTTAATACAAAACTGCCACAATTGAACTTTCCAAATTTGAAAAATTTAAACATTTAAATTTAAAACTAAAAAAGTGAGAAATTAATATTCATCCTTTTTCAGACATTTCAGCATTTTAGATTCTAGACTGATTGTAAATATTTTATATATCTTATTAAAAATACTGTATTTAGTGTTCATGTATGTTTTAATTTAAAACAAAAAAATAATTTAAATCAAACAGAATATTGAGGAGCAATATCATGACAGCTATATACTTTAATCATCATTAGTCTTTATTTCTATAAAATAATTTACGTTGTGAATAACTAGTTTGTTTCAAAGACCCTGTACTCAGACGTGTTTTTATTTACCTGAACATGGCGATGAGCAAGTTCACTAGTAAAATATTAGTAACCAGCAGGTAGACCGAGAGCAGAATAAGAACCAGCCAATTAGCTTCAGACTGTGGACAAGGCTCCGCCCCTTCATGGATAAGCGTGACGTTGTCTGTACATTCTCTAGCATGACGTTTATCAGCTAAATGGGTCAAAAAAGATAGACAATGTTCTCAAAGGTGGACAAATGACAAATTATTAGAAAAAAACATTTAAAATAAAAAACAATATTAACTTAATAAACTTGTACATACCATCAATTTCATCCAGTGGTATCTGGCCATAGATGTGCATGTACGGTCTGTAGAACACTCTGCGAATTATCCAACCTGGACGGGAATCGTAGGAGTAAAGCAGAGCCTGGTTTCCCACACCGTACGCCATCAGCCACACGCCCAGGAAGAACAGGAAGAAAAACACGTCCTTCACCTGATAAGAGAAGTCCTTTAAGCGGGACACCTTCATGCGCATCATTAACAAAATGTAAAAAAAAAAATAAATCCCACCATTTTCCCCACAATAATGATTTTTGGTCCGAGCTGCTTGTGAACAGCAAATATATGAATGAGCCTGAGAGTGAAGACCATGTAGTCCACGCACATCAACGCACGGCCAAAGTCATACGTGGACGGGAACATCCTGCGACGAAACGGCCGAGCTCAACAAAACGCCAGCCAAAATAATGATGTTGTACACAGCAAACCTGCAAATGAGGCCGAGGAGGAACAGCAGGAGCGCCGTGAGGTCACATTTGTTCCAGATGTCTTGAATGTATAACTTCATCCTTTGAATTATCGTTGTAGTTCCCACGAAAAAAGTCTGGGGGCGCCAACGAGACTCGTGAGATTAATGAGGAGGAGACAAAGCACCAATCAGAACGGAGAATCGTCCCACCTGGCGAAGTTCCTCACAGACTAGCGTGAAAACCCAGAAGTACAGCACCAGCTCCAGAGCGGCGGGTCCGTCAGGAGGTGGAGGCTTGAAGTCCACCAGGAGGACGTACGCAAACAGCATCAGGAAGAGGAAGTACATCAGCACGTTGCCTAAAAAGCACGTCACCGGCGCGAACCAGAACTGACGCCATCGTTGTAAGACGTAGGGATGTCTGCTCGGGGTTTTTCTTCGGGCCTTTGGCTTCGGCTGTACCACTTGAGATATGGAAAAAGCAAAATAAAAGTTTCAAAAACAAAAAGTTATATTTAATCGGGGGGTTTTGCTCAGACACACCTTCGTTGTTTCTGCTCAAAGCAATAAACTCTTCCATTTCTTCTTCCCTGTAGATCAGTGAAATTATTCCTCATCTGTTTCCTTCACTCATTTTGTTTGAGTCGAGGAGAAACGCTTGCTCACGTGTTCATGGCATCAGCCATCGACTCCAGCGCTTCTAAACTGTCGATCTCTTTACGCTCAAGCTCCTCCGGATTCTTCTCTTGCTCTCTGCAAATTTTAAAAATAAATCACAGTGCATGTAATTTCTGTACATCCTCAAGAAATATACAGCAGATTGTACCGTGTCATAAACATTTGCAGGCATGTACAGTAGAATGTACAGTAGATTGAATTATACGTATATTTTATTGTAATGTGCAATACAATATGCAGTAGAACGGTATAACAGTACAACTGGATGTACAGTGAAGTGCTATTTACAGGATGTACAGTAGAATGCACAGTGAAATGTACACTAGAATATCAGTGGAATGTTTAAAGTACAGTACAGGAACAGTGGAATAAACAGTAGTATTACAAGAAAATATAAATATGAATTAACAGCAGAATCCACAATCAACTGCACATTCCATACTGTAGGATGTACAATATACAGTAGAATGTACGGTAAAGTGCATTGGAATGTACAGTACAGTACAACAAGAGTAGAATGTAAAGAGGAATAAATGGCAAAAGTAGATAAATAAAAACATAAATAAAGTGAGGTAAATTAGAGGAGAATGTAGTACAGTATAATGTACAGTAGAATTGCAGTGATGTGTTCAGTACTATATACTGTATAATGCACAATGGACTAAACAGAGGTATGAACAGGAAGTACAGTAGATTATACAGTAAAGTCTAAAGGTACTGACCTAAAAGTGATGAGGCTGGTGTAGATGAAAGGAGGCAAGAAGAAGGCGAGCACCAGCTTCCACACTTCTGTGTTGCTGTCCATGTCACCCCACCAGATCTGGGACAGTAAAGTCTAGGAAAGACCAGGAAGAAATGAAGCTATGAATCCAGCACGAGGTTCTCCACAGAGCTGACGCTATAACACCAACCTGCACGCCGTCATGGCTGAAGAAGAGGCGGGCATCCGCTGCCGTCGCCATCTGTAGGCAGGTGGCTCCGCCCCATAGCGGCGATTGTCTGATGAGAAGCTTGAAAGCGTGAGTCTCGTTGCTCTGGTAACACTCACTAAACACATCTAGGAACGACGATTACCAGTCAGTATAATCAACCGAAATGAAAATTATGGGTTGCCAGTTAGACAGTCACAGAAGCATAATTTCCATAAACACAGCCAAATTTACATAAATAAATTAAAATGAGAGATTAAAATAATAGTAATAAAGAAAATTAAGAAAGAAAAAAAAAGTAAGAAAAAAATATTCCAAGTTAAGCATCAATGCATAACACATACTTTTACATACATTCATAATACATACTGTCATAATATTAATACGTAATTCGGAAGCACTTTATAATAACTACACCTTATTTAGCATTAACTAAGCATGAATGTGAACTTTATTAATTGTTAACAAAGTATGAATAAGGCAGGAACAAATACTTAGTAACACGTTGAGGACCCTTTTGGTGTGTTCTTCAACATTAATTAATACTTAATAAATAATAAACAGCTTTCACTTTAGAAGAGATCACAGAAAGCCTTAACTAACTATTAACTAACTATTAACAAGCTTCTGAACTCTTCATGAGTTACAGTATGAGGTAATCATATTTTCATGCGTTGTTAAGTATTAGTTATTAGTTAGTTATTAGTTAAGTATTAGTATGACTAAACAGCTTATTCATGAGCTTATTCATTAGATGTTGATCAGTAACAAACGTGTTACTAAGTATTTGTCATGTCTAATTCATACGTTGTTCATAATGAATAAAGTTCTTATTCATGCTTAGTTAATGCTAAATAAGGTGTAGTTATTATAAAGTTACTATAAGTAATTTAATGCATTTATTTTCATGCGTATATAACAGAGGAAGTAGAGGAACAGGCTCCTCACCGTGTGCGAGGTCTTCAAAGGTCTGAGCGAGCTGCTTCATGGACACCGATGACTCTGTCTCCGTCTCCAGCTTGGACAGTTCTCTCAGGATCTTACAGCCCGCCAGAGCACTCAGCACCGACTCGCCCGCCTTTCACAAAACGAAAGGTTAAATATGCAGAAGTCAACGCAGACTAGGGTCTTTACCATTTCCCAGAAGTAGACGGACATCTCTCTCCGGTCCTGGAGAACGGCCCAGACGAACAGAGCAACCCAGGGTGTTGTGCAGCGCTGCTGGCGGTACCGACTCTCGCCCAGCAGAAGCTTGTTCACGTGCTGGACAGAGACGCTTCAGTCATCACACTGCCGGGAAAAAAGTCTCGCTTGTGTTTGATACCTTCATGGCTTTTCTTGAAGTCACACTGTGGTCCAGACCCAGAGGGCCGTAGTAAAAGGGCTGACAGACGTCCTCCATGATCTCCCAGAGCACTCGTGAAACCTGAGAGGACACAAATATTAACTAGAGCGGGTTGGAGATAGTGAACTGGGATCGCTGGATCGCTGAACTGGGTTTTGGAGACGCCGAAGGGGAGAAAAATCCAGTTATTTAACACTATTTTGTTTGAGTTAAACCGACCCATTTTCAAGTTCAAGATCAAGTTCAAGTTTAGTGCATTTGTAAGACGATTTTCACAATTTCAACTGTCTCAAAGAGCACGTGTGAAAATGTAAAAAAAAAAAAAAAATGAAGATTGCTGCATTTATTCATTGGTCGTTGGTGTTAAAAAAATGGCTATGGCTATGACTATTTTCAAAGTTAAAAAATATTTTCTACCACTACTACTTCTCTTTCGGCTTTTCCCTTGTCAGAAGTCAACACAGCGAATCATCCCTTTCCACCTCATTCTATCCTATTTTCAAAGTACTTAAAAGTATTTTTTTCACTTTAAAACTTCTCCTGCTTGGCTTATTTGGTGTAGTTTATATCAATATTGTTTATCATATTACTAATATCGTATAAAAAATATAATGATTCAGTTCACATATTTGTAGCACCGCGCTACTTGTTTATGATACAAATGTACTGTTTGGGTCAACTTATAAAAATTAACCTAAAAGTATTTTTTCTACTTTGAAACTTCTCCTGCTTGTCTTAGTGTAATCTACATACAGTTTAAACAAAAAACAGTTAAGTTTGCATATTTGTAAACTCGTTTTTGTTACAAAGATAATGCTCAGGTCAATTTGAAACAAAACAGAAGTGTCAGACAGTTAAAATACTATTTGTTTCTTTGCATCAATGAGACATAATACA
This sequence comes from Paedocypris micromegethes, assembly GCA_028031935.1. Taxonomy (NCBI): domain Eukaryota; kingdom Metazoa; phylum Chordata; class Actinopteri; order Cypriniformes; genus Paedocypris; species Paedocypris micromegethes. The sequence continues at coordinate 5,071,720 of CM051506.1, forward strand.
CCGTTGTCTCAGACTCACACTCTCTCTCTCTGTCTCTCTCTCTCTCACACACACACGCACACACACACACACACACACACACACACACACACACACACACACACAAACAGTTTTGGGGAACTTTTTGGTTTCTGACACTTATGTGCATAATAAAAGGCCCTGGGTCAAATTGATATTATGCATTAAAATACAAAAAAAAATTATTTTTTTTTAATGGGTCCTAAAACCGCAGCTGAAACCGGACACTAAATAGTGAAGCCCAGTCCTTACTTCATATAAGGTGAGGTCTTCTGCGGAGGAGGGAGAGTGTGGCGGAGTGTTGTGGTTCTTGTAAGATGGATTCTCCTCAGGTGGAGAGGAAAGCCGCACGTGTGAGGCCGCTAGTCCCACGCGCTCGTGCAGCTTCCTCTGGAGGAAGGAGTGTATCAGGCTGCTGCTGGCTATCGAGCCGTACAGGCTTTCCAAGCGCTGGAACGTCAGGTAGTCCAAAATGTTCAGTCCGTTTTCCACAAAGAGCCGGACAAACTGTGGCTTGTCATTTACAAGAGCGTCGGTCATTGATTCTTCCAGGTCCTCACACTGAACGATGAAGAAAAGACAGTTTACACACAGTCATAATAATGAGTTACTATTAAATAATTACTGCTAAATTGATATACTAATTTATAATGACTGGATACTGAGTAATAAAAGTAATAATTCTACGTCACAATTGAGATACTAAGTCATAATTATTATACAAAGAGATCACATTCAAACTCAAAGATTTTAATTATTAAGTTATAAATAAGAGATGATATCAATTCCCGTGATTTGTGTGTGAGTGTGAATGCAATTAACTTTCATAAAATTAAACACCTTCAAATTTTGATATTTTTTTGGAACAAGTGTACTACTTTTTAAAGTAGAAATAAAATAAATGGGAAAAAAAACCTTTCACTGCACTTCTCAGGTGTATGATTATTTATATATTTCATTTCATGTCATGACGCGTTCTTTATTTCGACATTGCTATTAGCCTCACCCTCCAGTGGATGTCGCTGTTGAACAATTCACTCTTTGCAATATCCACTCTGTTCCAGGCCACAGCCAGCTTGAGCTCCTCGGTGTACTCGCTGGGATCATTAGAGTCGTGTTTAGCAGCTAGAAACACAAATCTACGTCATATAAAAATCCTCTAAATCTGAATCCAAAAAAGCCAGTAGAAACTCACCTCTCACGAGAGCCTTAAGAATGACCGTGTCAAAGTCGTCTCGGCCTTCAGAGTCTCCGTGGAACACAGTGATGAGCTCTTTGTTCTGATAGATACTGAGCATCTACCAGAAAAGAAAAAAAGCAACAAAACGCAGAAGAACGTTAATGATACAAACGAGTTTTCCCAGAGCAAACAATCCTGTGATTTTTGATGCCCACCTGATCCACCAGTTTCTCTAGTTCCGTTTCAAGTGGAAAATATTTCTTAATTTTCTCTCGGATTCGATCCCTGAGCTCATCACTGCTGCTTGCCTGGGTGTCTTTGGGGTCAGAGGGCAGGGTGGGACTGACCGGTGGGCTCAGGGTTATGCTGACCTCCCTTAGAACTGATGCGATAAGATCTGCCGCTGGACCGGAACCTGCTAGCACCAGCCATGGAGTATTCTCTTTCAGAGAAAAATCCAGCCTCTGTTGTGGTGGAAAAGAAACACTTTTTTAAATCATAATCATCAAATGAGATAAGCTTGGTTGTGTCATTGATACCTCGATCATTGTTGCTTCTCCGGCAACCAGCATACACAAAACTGGAATCTCTATACTTCCACTGCCTGTAAATAAAAAAATACAGACTAAAATGTACTACAAATGACTAAAGGTTATGCATAAAAAATGAATAAGAAATATTTTGCATTTAAATTAATTTGAGCTGCAGTATGTTTTATTTCCACTAGAGGGCAGTAATTTACTAGGTTGTGAAAACAGCGCTTTTTTATTGTTAAATCCCACTAGAAATTGTCCACCCAAAACTTTTTATTTTTATCTTTCAAAACATTTGTATGCAGCTTTCCTCTTCGTTTTGCTGTTTACGTCTCAGCAATCTATTTCCATTGATAAAAGGAAGTGCAAACTTCATCAGGCAAATGGCCGTTTCCCGTCACTCCCTGATTAAGATACAATGGGAAGTTTTCCACCCAGAACGTGTTTCTTCTCTCACCCCAGATGCCAGTGCGCTGATGGGATATGAAGTTCTCCAGATTGGCTCTGAACATGGTCTCGCATCCTCTGCGTCCCACACTTCCGTCGTCCACTAGCAAGAAGGCTTGGTGATGGTTGTCCAGGCAGCTGAGTGAAGGCAGCATGTTCTTCACATGGTACCGGGCTGGAAAACGTCCCTAGGGACAACAACAATACTTTGTGTTGTTAACTATTATGTGTAAATGTAAAAAATCTAAATATCTGTTTAATCAGAAATTTTAATTTAATTTGATTTAAATCGTATATCAACAATGTGCAATATTTTTTTATTTTTTCCATTCATATTCTTTATTATTCATTCATCTTTATTTATTGTTTTACCATTGAGGCTGCTGCAAAATGTAAATTGTTTTTTTTTTTTAAACAAAGGTTTTCTTCTTCTATCTGAATGACGGCTTCGGTTTTGTGTGTGTAACTTCACTGGATGTTAAAAAGCACAACACAATTTCGATGTTCCCCTATTGGCCATATTGACAAACTCATCAACTTTCTTTTTATTCTTTCTTCTTACAAGGCACATGTGTCAAACTCAAGGCCCGGGGGCCAGATGTGGCCCACCATGTCATTTTATGTGGCTTTTAAGTGTCTAAAAATCAACAAGCAAACATAGATTTTCTACGCAACTGCAATTGTCACTTGATTAAGTTATGATAAATAATGAGTTATTTAACATTAATGGGCTGTTACATTTATTTCACATTACATTTGATTACATTAAGCTACATTTATAAGTTAAATCCAGCCCTTATGTAGGACAGTCATTATGCTGATGTGGCCCTAGCTGAAAATTAGTTTGACACCATTGATATAAAGCACACTTAAAATCCTAAAAAAAATGTGCTGTGTGCCTAATAATATATAACAAATATGTGCCTATTATGACAGGTGTATTATGTCTATCTGATCCGGTTGTGGTACCTGTGGATTCACGAGCTGGTGGCGCTCATGAATCAGTCCCCACGGAGCCACACCGACAGCTATGACTTTGGCTTGAGAAAGGGAGGAAGCGGTTGCGCAATGATCCCTCACCGCCTCCCCGACACAGCGGCCCACACCCTCCCGTAAACCCTCCGTCAGGATCCAGGAACCTGAGAGACAGCAGGAATATCACATCTGCCCCACTAGCACATCCATAAATGCTGCTCATGAGACTTTATGCCTCACAGATAATGAGTCTTATCTCCCAAGGATGTTTGCAGGCTTTTTTCCAGCGTCATTCTGCTCGGCGAGACTGACCTTAAGACTCAGTGAGACTAGACCTAGTCGTAAATTACAGTTAAAAGCGACTTATTTTTGAGACGTTTGTGTCGTGAGCTGTTTTGACGTGACGTGCCAAAAAGCTGTCAAACAACCACATTCATGGCATTTTTCTACTATATAAATGTGAAACAAACTTCTGAGAATTAAGATAGGACAGCTGATATCTGTGTGTGTGTGGCGTGTTTGAACAGGTTTAGGATTCTGATTCATCTATAGAATCCAATGAACAATAGAACAATAAATGAATTTTAAAATACATTTTAATTGTTAAAAAAAATTACATATCCATTTTATCAAGTGATTGATAATCTGTATCAATTAATAAAACAAAAAAAAATGTTAATTCAATATTTAACAATTTTTCGGAGGAATCTGTTTGCACCTGGTGTTTTCGCAGTGGAATACCAAGAATAATTTTAACATCTTAATTAAACATTTATGTGTTTTAATCAATGTAAGTACTAAATAACAACCAATAATGACTGCGATTAACGATAAAAAGGAATAAAAATGGAAATAATAATGAATATATTAATTAATTAAGTTGTTTAAAGAATCAAAACATTTAAATCATGTCAAATGACATTATTGCCAAAATAATAATAATAATAATAATAATAATGCTTTCGATTTTTATTTGAACGGCGCTTTACAAGTCTTTACAAGTCTTCTCAAAGCGCCTCTTACAATGAGAAACACCATGCACACCATCCTTTGGCAAACAATACAGTATTGCTTAATTTGGGATTAGGATCAGTCTGATTGAATTCAGAACACATGATTAAAGAAAAGGCAATGAGCAGTTCAAAAGAAAAGCTATTGGTAGTTTAAAAAATCTACTCCTGGATTACTCAAACTAGTCCTGGTTTACCTGTGGTCTGTGCTGCGCGGACAAGACCCTGTCTGATCACATCTCGCACCCACGGCTTTACTTTCTCTTTTCCATATCCACCCACCACCGACACCACCAGATTAGGAACAGGCAGACCCCACTGTGATGTCATCAGCGAATACACATTGTCAGGTGGCGTGTCATGTGACAGACGCAGAAACTTGGGGAGACAAAAGAAATGACGTGATGTGGCTGGCACATGAACATGTCGACGATATAATTCAGACGACAAAGGCGTGCATAGTTTACATGTCCAAACGTGCATGACATTTCATTTTGCACTCAGTCCAATGTGTAAGAGGGCTTTTGTTTGAATAATTTTGCTATTGAAAAAAAGAACCGCCCTGAAGCAGAAAAAGCGTTACAACCGACGTTGTTTAACCTGAAGATGATGCAACATATTTGCATGATCTAATAGTCATTATCTTGTTAATTAGCAAGAAGAATATATGACTCCGGGCGTGAATCTGTGGAAGAAAACTATACCAAAATTCAAATAAAACTTATAGAAAGCATTATATAAGTGACATATAACATAAGCAATGCAGATATTTTACAGTAAAAATATTTAACCTTAAATTTTAAAAAGGTAAAAAAAACATTTCAAAAGTATTTTTTTTTTACTATTTTTACTCTTTGTTTTTTTAGGGGCTATCTATATAAAATTGATGTCAAAAGCTGCTTTGAATAAAAGCATCCGCTAAATGCAAATGTATCCGTTGGATACTAACCGGACTGTGTCTCCGACTTGCTCCGGCAAACTCCAGCTCTCCGAAGGCGTCAGTCGGGAATTCCGTTGTGTGTTCTTTACTGTCCCAGGTGGTGTCTTCACAGTCACCCGGTGTATTGTTCATGTGATAATCCTGCACTACTCCACATTGGCAGGTTCTATTTCTGTCAAGCACACAGGTCTATGTATAAGTGTGATAGTTTACGTAAAGTGTAAAGTAAACAAGTATAAGGGTAAAATGTGGGTGTGTTTTGACATTTATATTGAATTTACAAGTGTGGCCCAAACTACTACGTTTGTATGCAAATGAGGACTGATAAACACACTTATGGGGACCTTTGGCTGGTTCTCACAACTTTGAAGGTTTGTTTGAGGGTCAATGTCTACAAGGGTATGTGTGTGCATGCATGTTCTGACATTTATATCACAGTTGGGCCTAAAAAGCCAGGTTTCACAGTAAAGTGGGGCTCCATGGTCACTTGTGAGGACCTTTGGCTGGTCCTCACAACTTTGAAAGATCTTCAGGTGGAGGTTGGAAAGTAATTTGGTCTAAGCTAGGAGTAAAAGAGGAGGGGAACCATTTTGTACCAGCATAAATTGGTGGGAAATTTTTGGATTGTTTTTTTCTGTGGGTAAAAGAACTGAATGAGACTCAACCTTTTGACAAATGGTGAGTAGTTCACCTTTGTTCCTCCTAAACACGTGTGTGTTGACTAACCCACCATTGGTAAATCGGAGACTTAGCAGTTCAGACCGCATTACGAGCTGCTGGTGTAAAGTGGGAAAACGCTGGATAGATTTCAGGCCATGTTGGGAAATTAGAAGGAAATGAAGCTTCATGGAAGATTCGGTACCTGGATGAGTCCTTGACAAAGGTGGTGCAGACTCTCTTTTTAATGATCTTTGGAATCCAACTCTGGATCAGGAAAGGCACACGTGTGATTAAATGGAACGTACAGTTTCAGCACATACAGTACATGCAGTCACGACACGCCTGTGGAAATCACTCTTCAATAAATATACGTTTAACTGTGTTTGAATTGCAGACATCAACAGTGCTTTGTTTACTCGCTCTGCATAGTAATTACGCAATTAAATCTTCTATAAACACATCACTATGAAATTGGAAAACATTTTCCAAAATACAATTATATAATCAGCACTAAAAGAACCACAATCCAGTGCAAGATTAAAATCCAACTTGCAAGATTATAATCAGGCATTTTTGTGCAAGTGTTTAAAACATGTAGTACATAAAAAAAATGTATAACATTAAGTGAATATATATATATATATATATATATATATATATATATAAAAGCTAAACACGTGCATATAAAATACAGTACGAAGAAAATGTAGACATTCTTTTTAAGTTTAACTGTTTTATATTTTTCTAGTCATATGAACACAACTTCAGGTGTTTGGCTGGAGTAAATGTCTATGATGTTTCAAATGTATACATTCCATCACTGTATAGCAAAATAAAAGATAATAATGTAGTTACAAAGACGTGACAAACCTGGTCTTTTTCGGATTTCCTCTCTCCTCCACTCCCTGAATTGTCTTTCTCGGCTTTCTTCATTTCACGCTGTTCGGTCACAAATCTGCAATGTGAGTGGATATTTCCTAAAGTCCAGACAGAAGTTTTCAGATACTGCGGGACTGAGCTGTCATTCTTCTGGAGTGTGGGACACTTTAATGAACTTTCAAAAAGTGAATCCGTAATTTACAAGCTCCACCCTCAATAGGCTACGTCACACGCGCGCGCTCCATCCGGAAAACATTCCAGCGCGGGCTCGTGACGGTCACACTCTGTCAATTTAGTTACAGTCAGATTGAGATGAATTAAATATCTGCGGTCAGGCCCAAAAAGAAAATATAAGAGTACGTGATAAAAGGAAAAGTTTACCAAAGTGAATGTTCTTTAACTGCGTTCACGTGCGTGCACCTTGAACGTCAATAAAGTCGAGTCTAATCTATCTAAAGAGCATTCTTTGTTCGTTTTTAAATAAATGACCAGCGTTGTGAACTTAAACAAGTTCATATAGTGTCTTTTTTCATATCAGAGACGTATTTTTTCTTTTCATTAAAAAAAAAAAAACTACTTTTGACAAATACGTGACTGCTAACGAAAAACTACTATCATTGATAACTATTAATCTGGTTAACTCTTGGGTGCTAAAATCCAAAATAATTGCTTAAAACATATCCACAGGTACTAAATGAGCAGCATTGAGGTAAATTTAAAAACTTTATTCTAAAAGGCCAGTTGTGCTGGTTAGACTGGCCACTTTCAAACTCCCATCGTCAAACAATGAAGTTGGTCAATAACTGCTACCAGCATTTGAGTGTAAGATGACCAGCTTTTCGTCAGCCTTTGTCAACAAATTCACATGAAAGATCTGATGAATTGAAAATAAATATGTATCAATCTATAAAGCTAACGAACATTTACAGATGACCTAGAGCTTGTTTGTTTTAAGGCGTCTCCATTCGAATAAAATAGATTGCATGGATTATACTAGATTATATCCGCATGACATGTATAAGTTAAATAATAATAAAAAAAAACATAAACTGTATATATTGTATTTATAATACACACATCTATTAGGTTAGTTTGTTATATTTGCAGTGTAAAACAAAGCAGCCCAAATTATATCAATACAGATTATAATCAGTTACATAAAAATGTTAGATTGAGAGTAAAAAAGTCGACAATCAAATCATTCGAGCAGATGTTTATCTCTCCAGTAACTCTGAAATAATCTCTACATGTTTTCCTTACAGCACAACCAGGACCCAAGACACATGCGTTGAAATGAATGTAGTTCTTTGCTGTAAAATTCAAAAACGAAGAGACAATCAGAAACTTAAAAAAAATGCAGTTGCTTGTTGTAAAAAAAAGATGTCATCAAACCTCATGTTTCACCTCTCCGCACACACAAACACACCAAAGAAACCGATTGTAAAAATTGTAAAAAAACCAATTGTTTTTTTTTTCCTCCTTACAAAGAATTTTCCAGAAGACAGAGTTTCGCCTGACAAAAAAATGTTCAATTCCAGCCTCAAATAACAAAGCTTATGTCATGTCTACAACCATTCTTGTTCTATCATTAAGAAGAACGGTTAATTGGCCTTCAGACTCAGAGCAGCGACTGGCGATAGAAAAAGCAAACGGGATAGTGTGTTTAAAGTTTTTGTGAGTTGTGTGAGACCGAATCGATTATTTTCTATCATAAATTGTAAATTCGACAATACACTCCAATATCATTCTAATCTTTTTATATTCACACTCAGAGCAAGCAACAAAAAAAAGACAGACAGAAAAAAAGTGGAGTACACAAGTTTACAAGATCTGAACAGAACAACATCACACACTCGGTAGCCGCGGTGGGCCAATCACGTGCAAGGGAGGAGCTTGAGCAAACTTGTTCAACCAGACGGGGATCTCAACAGCCTTTGTCCAATCATGTTGAGGAATGCAAAAAGACAGACTCTCTGTCCTCTTTCTCCTCTTCGTCCATTTTGCGTCCATGCTTTCTAAAATACTTGTACCTCTGGACATACAGCTTGACCAGGTTACTCACTTTGACCGGGTTGATCTCGCCTGTTCGGCTGTGACAAATCTGTAAAACACGAGCGTTTTGAAACGTTACCGTACCAGTATGATAACATTTAAAAACCAGGTCCAAACTCTTTTTTTTTCCTACCTTGTGCACAGCTTTCCTCAAGATATCCTTGTAGTCGTCTTTGTTGATGTCTTTGCGTTGGTAGTATGGCTTGATGGCGAGTTTGACTTCTTCTACTGCCCTCTCCTGGGTGTGCAGCTTCTTCAGATACTAGTCAACGTTTACAAAAGAACGTTTTGTTTTTCACATTAAAAAAATATGAAAGATTTCCAAAAGCATAAACTAATTTCACTGAATTAGTGTGGAATTATTGTAGTGTTGTGTTATAGAGTTCCATGAAGACTCGTGCCTTGAAATATTTTGAAAAATGTATTTGTGGAGATAATGATAGATTTTAAATATATTTTTTAAGAAAGGTTTCGAAAATGAACCATTACAATATGTATAAACTTTCTTGTGTATAAACTGTCACATAAGTGATTACAAATATCATTGGCAGAAATATTTCTATATTATCCTGGTATCATTTCAAGTGATGTGTGTGTGTGTGTGTGTGTGTGTGTGCGTGCGTGTGTCTACAGCCTCAGACAGATAGATAGATAGAGATTAAAAAAAAAATAATAAAAAAATAAAAGTTTTTCGAATCTTGAATCAATATCAGGAATATGCAGGATATAAATGGAAAAAAGAGAGCTGACCATTGTTTGAATACCTTATCTGGGTCTTTGCTTTCACTGTCCCAGCCCGACTCTGTGCCCATTGCGGCCCCTGGCATCACTGATGGTAAAAGGACAGGTGGCGTTTGCGCACAGCCTCCGCTGGCGTGTAGGAGGGAGGGAGGAGTGCTGGTGCAGCCCACCAGAGGAACCGAACTGTGTAGAATAAAGGGTCCTGGACTGGGCCCTGGTGGTGGGCCGTGGGCCGGAGGAGGAGGGATCTGTGAGGACACTGTGGAGGATGATGAAGATGGGAGTGTCTGAGGCTGGCTCTGATTGGCCTGAGAAAGAATCTGAGACAAAGAGAGAACGTTTTTATTATGAATCACATTTCATGGTACTGTATATCTACATTATGTACAGTAAATTGTTAACTTCAGAAAAGCAATGAGCAACTACAAGCAAAACGACGTTTGCAAAAAAAAAAAAAAAAAA